>UELU01147816.1:2352-21985 GCA_900490025.1 Megastigmus dorsalis
GGGGGGGGGGAGAACTGAGCGCCGAGCGCCGCCACTGCCGCCGCTACCACCGTCGTCGTCGTCTCGCTCGCGCTCAGGCGAAAGACCAATCAATATGCGCACAGGCGAATCTCCGATATCTCGCGCCCTCTCTTCCTGCGACTCTGCTATACATTTTTTCCTCTCTCTCTCTCGCTCTCTTTTCCTCATGTGCTCTCTCGCTATACACACGTTGTCTCTCCCCCTCTACCTCTCTCTCTCTCTCTCTCTCTTTCTCTCTTTCTCTCTCCCGCTCGCGTTTATACACTTCTCGGCTTTTTTTTCTCCCCTTTCTTATTTTTAGCCAGGACTCTTTTGACTGTTGTGCAAAATTTAAACGTTTGGTCCGCGCTTAATATCTCGCTCACCCCCTCTCTCTCTCTCTCTCTCTCTCTCTCTCTCCTGTTTTCTTTTTTTATTTTTATCGCGCGCGTGCTGCCGTCGCCTTTGCATATATATACACAGTAAGAGACCCGCGTTCCGAGAATCACGAGAGACTATAGCCGAAATCACCGGAGCGTATCTTTTAAAATGTAAAATGGGCGAATTACTGTGAATCGCCGCCTAATCGCTTCAAATGCGGATTTTAAACATTTAAGCGTTTAAAGGGATATATGTTGGTACCCGAAAATTTGCGGTATTTAATCCGTTTAAAAAAAAAAAAAGATATACACGACGGCCTGAGATTTTTTAATCGAATTGCAGGAGCCCATATATATATTGAATCATTAAAATTGATACCGTGTGTGCGAGGCTGTGGTTAAAAAAAACTGAATTTGACAATTAACGGCTTGATATACAGGCCCGTGAACACGTCGTAAAAGTAATTTACTGTCATTGCGCGTGAAACAGTTACGGGTATAAAAAATTCAAGCGCGCATGCATAGTTTTGTTTCGGGGCATAAAAATAATTTTCCAATTAGATCCGCATAAAGTTAACAATTGTGCGCTTTCATTGTACACTTTTTATTGCGTAGAGTCGTGATTATTTAACGATGTGAATTGCTTTTCCGCGCTTGTATGGTTAAATTATAACGTTGAATTACAGGTATAAATTAATGTCGCGCGATAAAACTGTTGATGCGGTAAATCTTTATTTAGTAATTAAAATCCGTTAATAAAGTCTATTTTCTGAACACAACGTATATCAATGCACAAATCTGTATAAGTGTTTTCAACAATTCTAATATTCTAATAACACGTTTGCTGCAAGCATGTGTGCGCATGGAGGCAATTTTTGGTGACATAATACATTTATATTTGTTTCTTTAAGGACAGATACGTAAGAATGCAGCTGCAGAAATGTTTTTGTTTTTGCTATATAGGCACTCACTATCCAAAATTTTAGTTTAGAATCTTATTTATTTATATAAAATTACAGTTTGTATAAAATAAGATTGGCCCGTTGAAAATGTTGTAGGCCTACTTAGTTTTTACATTAGCTGAAAACTCTTGGAATATATCTGAATACGAATCTTTGCTCCATTCATACCACTTTGAAACTCATTTGGACCGTTGCACTGCGCTAATTATCCGTGTACGTATAAGTATGTAGAAAATGTTCTCAAAGCATCGTATAATTACGTACTCGACCTTGATGATTTTCAATTCGCTATGGAATCCGCGAAAAATCCCCCCCAAAATTATGCCCAACTATAAAACCGTATTACTCTCATAACTACTTTCCAACTTTTCTACGGACCTCGGTCCAATTTGCTAAATCACCTAATATATTATACCAACATAATTTCACAGGTACAAGTTTCCCACTGTACAAGTTTCTCCACTAACGATGGCATATGAACCGATACGCAGATGACGAGTTAACATCTCACGTGCACACAAGAGAGCGGTGAAAAAGAAAAGCTGGACTCGCGCGACATCGTCGTAAGGGTGTCTTGATGATGCGGAATACAGAGGAGAAGAGGCACAAGTCTCGCCATGTATAGTTAACGGACAGTGCAGTAGTAACGGACGCGCTCTGTACGACAAAAACAAGGTAAATATATATACGCGAAAGCGAGAGAAAAAAAAGGGGCGCGAGAGAAACACACACTTGTGCATAAAGGCAAGCGCGCGCGCGACGTCGAAAAATAGCTTCATTACAGAGGCTTATTATCTTTAATCCAGCCAATAAATATGCAAGACCCTTTTTTTTACTTAGCGACAAATTGATTTTCACCGCGGCGCAAAGTACGAGGCAAGATCGGTTTATACAGACGACAATCCGCGCGAATAAACGTATCCTGCTAATGGCAGAGGAAAATTGTTATACATTTAATAATGGTATAAACCAAGTGCTAATGATATATATTGCGCAAGTGAAATAGGGATATTTTTAACAATGAACTCCGGAAAATACGGAATATTTCAATTGCGAGTGAAGGAAAAACGATAAAACCATTATATTCATGAGTATATGTCCCATTATACTTGGCTCGAATAGCTCTTGTTATACTGGCACTTTAGCGCATTAAAATGTCCAGCATCGATAAATCTAGGAGTATACGTGTGATCGGTTATACACTAATCAATGTGGAGAAATATCGAAATACCAGATTATACTTTCTCTCGATCGGATAAGAGCTTATTATTTTACCACAGAAACTGGTAAATCGAAAGACACTTAAGAAGTAATTTTTTATTTTATTTTATGTTGGAAATAATGCGATAACTATCAAAGTGATTTCTCAATAATTATTTTCCTCATAAATGAATATAGTGTTTAGTGATACATTATTGAAAACGCTTTATTGTTCATTATGAGTAAAGCATAATCACTTTTAAGAATTTATTTAGGGACCGCAGACGATGCTAACAAGGAGAGGACCAGAAAGACCGTGGTCCTAAAGATTTTCTCGGAGCTATCGGGAATTATTTTTTGTACTAAATCATGATACCCGTGTCTCAGAGTTTTTTTTTAATAAGCCCTCGTTTTAAAAATATTCACTTATCTTTTAGCATGAAATATATACGCGTGTCTCATTATTTTCGAGGAAAAACTAATAATCAATATACATGTATATAATTAAAGTATCAATTTCAAAATTGTACAGAGAGGGTAAAAGATATTGTAAGTGTGTGGAAATTTTAAGTTGACTATAAATCATTAAGGAATTTTCTGTAAATTCGTATTAACCGTAATTTAACAGTTTATGTCAGTGCATATATACTCCTGTCCCATGACTTAACGCAGTTACATCAACTCAAATATCGTCCTTATTGGATTCGAAGTATCGAAATTATTTAAACACATAACGTATTCGTGTATGAGCGACGAAAATGAGATCTGAGAACGAGGATCGAGGTCTTTTGGTACAACATAATTTATTTCTCAACAAGACAATTAATCGAGTAACAAAGTATTTAAATAATTCCAATTAATTAACTTCCCTTATAGAAGAAATAACATTTAACGACCAAAAAATGCTGTGTAGGCTGGAAACCGTAGCGAGTGCAGTCGCAGAAAAAGCTCGCCCAGATCCGCACGACTATATAGAATCGGTAAAGAAAAAAGAGGGAGCCCCTGGTCGCTCGCTCTACTCCTCGCTAGTGACGTCACAGACCCACACATACGCCTACACCTCGATAGGTAGCAGTAGCAGCAGCAGCAGCGGCTCGTATACGCGCTTATCAATGAACGTACTCGACGCCTACGGGCCGCTTGAGCGTGCGCCCGCGCAAAACCCAGAGCGAGAGAGAGAGAGAGAGAGGAGAGGGTTGAAACCTCCAGGGAAAACAGGAATTATCCATCGTTCGACCGTCGCTCGCTCGCACTACCTACTCCTCCTCCTGCCCCCCCTCCACCACTGACGCGCTTCCCACTGCGCTGCTGCAGGCGTTTTAAGAGAGAACTGCTACACACGAGAGCGAGAGAGAGAGAGAGAGAGAGAGAGAGCGAGGAGAGTCGGGTTTTAACGATTTTGGAAAACGACCGAGAGATGGTGCGTATCGTAACGTGGGATCAATTCATTTTCCTAATGAGCGAGAATTGTAGCTTATGAGTCGTGATAGTGATTAGGTCGCGATTAAAGCTCGGTGCTTAATGATGTACGAGTGGATTGTTGAGGTGGAGTGTAATGTTAGAGGATCTCGTGAATACGCGGAGGTGTTCCATTGACGCATCACCAATCGGACGGATTCTTATTGTTTAGGACATCTTTCGACTACCTTTGCTTTGTTCGTTAAGTATATAGCAGCCGTCAAGATGAGCTTGATCATAATTTATAGAAAAATAATGTGCTGTATTGTAGAATTTGGAATCTTGCCTGATGGCTTGGATGATAAAGGAGAGACAATGTACTTCATTTTCGACGAAAACTAAACTTTAATCATTGATAATTAAAACAGTCTCGGCTAACATCTAATTTTATCTAATTTATTATGTCTTCATTACTTATGATTTTGAATTATTTACAAAGTATAAAAGTTTATATAACTTTGTATTTGTTATGCTGGAATTGATAAGTCTTTTGAAATCAGTTTTCACTTTTCATACAAATACGAATAGAAAACAACAACGACAAATCGCGATGGAAAGAGGCAAAATTTTTCAGAAGCTTAATACACATCTCTTTTTTTTTTTTTTTGTTTTTTGCTCAATATATGCCTTTGAGAGTTTTCCACTT
Source organism: Megastigmus dorsalis (assembly GCA_900490025.1). Lineage (NCBI taxonomy): Eukaryota > Metazoa > Arthropoda > Insecta > Hymenoptera > Megastigmidae > Megastigmus > Megastigmus dorsalis. The sequence goes on from UELU01147816.1 coordinate 6,999, forward strand.
TTAATACATCCTATACTTTTCTACGTAATTTGCCGTCACTGCTTGGGATTTTTCAAAGAATACAAAAAATTCCAGTCGCCTTGTGTTTACATATTCTTTTGTTGTGACGACCATAATTGGGAAGCTTTGTCATTCTGAATAATTTATGTTTACCCGGCTATTAGGCTATCATTGTTTGAAATTACAAGGTATTTACGTTATTAGGGCTTCGTTTATTCGGTTACAATGTTTAAACAACTATTTTAATTGACTATTTGAATATTTGATATATTTCTTTGTTACATATTTTTATCTTTCCTGATTTTTTTTTATTAAAAAAGGATGTTTTAAGGTGTAGAATTGTACTTTGAATATAACTGTTTTGTACATTTATATTGCCATATATTTTCACATTTTATTCATGATTTTTGACAAAAGTTTTTGTTTGTGTTACTTACTTGGGAGCATTATAGTGTCGTATCTAATACGATAGCCCTTTGATCTTGAATCAACATTGTATCGGATTACATCAGCTTTCTCACTCTTCGGAAACTTTTCTCCTTGCCATTGCTCCAACTAATATAGCACTTACATAATATCGAATATCATACCGCTATAATAGCAAAAGGTTTAGATAATTTATAAAAGAAAAAATGCTGATGTATAAATATTCAAAATATTATTATGTACCGAATGTAATATTTTTAATCTGTTGCAAATGCTATATACGATGATTAGTTACGAGCTTTATTCATTCCTCATAGTACTGCTATCAAATATTAGATTTTATATCTATACGTATAAATAATTCCAGGATTCTATTCACTGCACATTCAATTTGAACTTGATCTATGCAGGTAATTGTCACTTTTATCACAACACACTTGTCATAAGTAAAAAACCGTTTAATGCAGTCATAATGCAATCGAACTGAAAACAATTAATAATTTTTACGGAACATTAGCCACCGAAGAAAAAAAATTCGAATACTACCAAAGATGTGCTCCCCTCTAGTTTCTCTCAATATGACAAAAGCAACACCGCAACTTCCAAAAGCAATTAATCACCATCAGCACGAAATATATTACTTTACCCACTTTGTCAGAAGTGATGTAACTCTCATGGGACGACAAGTCTCTCCCACACGGAGAAATTTTCTTTGCCAACAGTCAAGGGAAAATTGTCGCAACTTAAATAGTTCCAAGTATAAATTCTCTCGAGCTGAATTAGCGAATGCAGCTTTGCGTCGGGGAAAGGGACGCATGCACGCGTAGTAACATAAATGACGTTGACTTCCAGTAATGATTGTACATTGCTTAAGTGATTCTTCGAGGAATGTAGATATTTTTATCGGGAAGTAAATGTAGCATAGGCATTTCAAGTATTTTGGGATGAGTTAAATTTAAACACTTAAAGTGGCGCAAGTTATGTTAATTATTTTTGCTCGGTATAAGTCCGTATCGCGGGTATCCCAGACCTTCGGAGAGCCCATTAGCCTAGGGCTACACGATCTGATAATGAAGTTCGCCGTGAATTTTCTCCTATTTCCAATTTCATTGCTGTACACATAAATACTTTCGAATACGGAATTCTTTCCAAACTAGTTATTGCCAAAGCTAAATTCCTTTGATCATCTCCTTATTAACATTGATCAATAAAATATCCAATGCACTTAACAACCTAAAATTAAAATTGATATAATCGAATGAGATTATCTTTGAATTAAAATTGATATGTCAGAACGGCTCCAATCTCGGCGTCAATTGCACTTGTCCATACGTTCCTGCGCTGCATCGAACGCGGCATAGTCCGAGATGTGAGAGATCGCTTTCTCTTTTACGCGTTTTTCTCTCTCTCTCTCTCTCTCTCTCTCTCTCTCTCTCTCTCTCTGCGGCCTCTAACACTTCCTAGTTGCAACAGATCAAGCATGTATATACACACTCGCGTAAGTTCATACCAACATATTTATACCTGTTATTACCTGCCTCTCGCGCAGTTTCTCAATTATGTAAGACGCTTGCGCGCGTGCGGTTTCGCGTAATGTACCAGCCGCGATTCGACTAATATTGATGAAGCTAAATTCTGCGCTACACAGGTACATAGATACGGCGACAACGACACGGCTTTTGTCGTGTCTAATTTGTCTGAGATTTTTCTTTGACGATCGTTTTCTATATTTACATTAAAAGTAAGCACAGTCGGTAGAAAGAGTCGGTACTTTGTATTTAACGTATGTACAGGATTTGATGTATTGCGACAAAATTATTTCATAACCGTGATGCGTGTCTTGTGCTTAATGATTGTAACATATATAATCGGTATTGATGCTGACAAGTTATCTGACACAAATCAAAAGAACTAGCGATTTTATTTCTGAAACTATATAATTGCATAACAATTATTCTCTTTTAAGTATTTTATTTCATACTATATTTAAAATATATGCAAAATGAATTTTCAGACAATGTTTATCTGAAATGGGCCTCCCGCTTAACGTGTGTTTCCTCGAAAATTACCCAAATTTCCGAACGCTGCGACGTACTTAATTAAACGCAATTAAAAGTTATATTTATACTATTGATTAAAGACTATGATGAGAAAATAATGTTTGAGATATCATCTCGTAGTTGATGAAATTAATGCCACGCCAAACAAAGAACCAATGAAATCCTCAGAGGCAGACCTAATCATGAGCACGTCAGCTGATCGTTATAGCAAAGAAGCGAAAAGAAATCCATCATACCCAACGAGTCTTTTTTATTATACGGTTTTGTAACTCTATAAATACAATCGGAGATGATTCAAATCAGAAACTCGAATTGAGTGTACAGACTTACAACATCGAGGCGTATATATTGTCGTGATAAAGAAAATAATTATTAACTGATCCGATGCTAAACTTGAAAATGAAAATTTTACTATATCAGTGTTGAATTTTTTATTGTGTTATCTATATTCATAATGCCGTTTGGTTATCACAAAAATGTAGTAAATATTTTAATTGTTACGTTATTTAATGGCAATCGTAACGTAAAATTTAATGTTCTATAAAACATAAATATAGTAATAAAGGCGGTACCATTTAATTATAAGTATAGTATTACAACCGGATATTAAAAACATACACTCAGGTATACAAGTTAGTTTGCAAATAAACAAATCTAATTTTTATACATAAATATTAAACAGTCTAATCTATATTTCAAATGTAAAAAGTATGATACGAAAAATGCAGTTAAATTTGATAAATCACAATAAACTTCGTAAGCACGAAATTGAGTCTAAGGCTGATTTTTAAACATTATAGCATCAACATTAAGAAATATTACTTATATGTCGACAGCTGTAATCTACTATAAACTGACAAAGATCTTTCTATCGGTCTTACATGTCTAATCAATATTAATATTAGGCGGTCAGATTGTCCTTTACTATTAAATGTTTTTTCAGGTTTAAATATAATTTTATTTCAGATTCTGCGGGGGCGATTGTATAAACAAGACTGTAAGACCGATAGAAAGATCTTTGTCAGTTTATTATAGCATCGAAACTGTTAACGATATACGTGCATTTCCACGAAAAAAGTTTCTTCGAACACATAAATTCCAGTGCTATATTTGTCAATGTCGACAAGTATATACTTATATTCGCCGCATAAGCGCAAACCACTCTTTATCGCAAATCTCGCCAACGAAGCGAGAATCAATATTGAAACTCGAAGCGCTCAAATATACCAGTTGACATCATAGATCGTCCCTCTGAAAAACCTCACCGTCAATTTCGTCAAAATCTCGTGCGGTCGGAAATTTTTAAAGACAATGTAAGAGGCCGCGGCGACGTCTCCTTCGCGAGCATTTGAACATCGCAGAAAAATATGCCCGTATATAAGCCTGTAAAGAAGCAATGGTTAGCGGCTAAACGACCTCGGTGCACGTGTATAATCAACGGTAATCCAAGCCTCTCGGTGCTGATTTGCATTTTAAATCTAATGCCAAGACGAAGCGACGGCGAAAGACAAATGGGATGGGCAAGCGAAAAAGAGACGAGCGCCGCGTGCACACAAAAAAAGGAGAGTGAGAGTCAGAGAGAGAGAGAGAGAGAGAGAGAGAGAGAGAGGGAACGGGTATAGTGGTCGGCGCGTTTTTAGCGGTCGTGTGGATAGGACGGGAGAGAGACGCTAAAAATCGGCTCACCTTGCGCGGACCTGTGTGCCTCTCGTTGCGCCGCTCCGACGTCAGTCAACGCAGCAGTGTACGTCCGTACAGTCGAACTCGTGTGCGCATGCGAGACTCCGTTTTCACTCTCCCTCTCTCTCTCACTCACTCTCTTAACCTGTATATATTATAGACCCTTCCCCCCACCCCCTTTATTTCCCCCCGGGCGCGAGTGCGATCTCGTAACGCCGACTTTAAGCCGCACCGGCTCGTGCAACCAAGTGCTACCGTTTGTTTCTACTTCTGCTTCTTCCTCATCGATACACTATTAGGACTCGGAATAAACGTGCGTGTCTTGTCATTTCGGTTTGGCTGTTTTGATTTTATGTTCCGTTGATGGTTGCCAGTGCGGTCTGCTTTACCTTCGATATCGGCACTGTCAAGTTTTGCATTGGTGTTCGTCAATTTTAGGTTAGTGGGGTTTCTTTCTGTTTCTCTCTGTTTCTATAACTCTGGGTTCGGGTTTCATTTTTGGGGTGCCGTTGCGATAGTTTAAGCATAAGGCATTTTCGTTTGAACGAGCGATCCGTTCACGTGTAATCAATTTATTCGAACAGCTGATTTTCTATTTTGTTTTGCGTCATGTGAAAATATTGATTGTTAAAGCTATTCTTGTTCCTGTGTTCATTTTGTAAAATAATGTTTTCAATTAAATTTTATTCTTATAATAATCGTACTGATATTACTGTTTTGATTTTGTTACAATTATCTTACCAATGATAAAAGTTAACGACAATTTTATCGTTCTTTACCAATGTTTCGGCAATTCGAACTGCCGCTCTTTTCGAGACAAAGTATATATATACACACAATGGATATAGACAAATCTATAAAAGAGAAAAATATAGCATCAGAATATGTTACAGATTATTATCTCTACACGTTAATTTCAATTCTTATTCTTAGTTTTGCATTTTTAATCTCTTTATTCTAATTTACCCGATTAAAATCAACAACTACGAAACTGATAAATATCCTGTAAATGTATTATAAGAGCAGGTGAATCTTTTTCTACAGAATCACAAAAATTATAAATCAATGATTAAATTTTTAATTCTCTACATACACAAAACTATACTTAAGTAGAACTAAATCTTATGATTTATAAATAGTCAAGGTAATACAAAATCTCCAAAAAATTTCAAAAAACAGTTCTACACACTGTAATACATATAAACGCTTTCGTCATCTTTCCTCCAAATTATACTGTCAAATTAATAATTAATCATAATAAACTTTTGTTTTATTTATATTTTTAATGATCAGGAAAACAATTAAATCCAGAAAGCAGCAATTATAAAAATATCAATTATTACAGAGAAAAAGATCGCAAAAATTTGTAAATAATAATTGATAAAATCTATTGTAAACAATTTAGTTAAAGTAAATTTAAAACTTAACTTAAAATAATTGCATTTAATTGTTGTCCATTATGATCAATCAACTGGTATTTTTATTGAAACAAAGTAAGGAGACTTGATAATATACTATGTATACCTCGATTTTGTAATAAGAACTTCTTTTTTATATGCTGTTCATTTCAAAGTATTCATTTCAACTAGTAGTCTTGTTCTGAAAAAACGTTCTAATTACATACGTCATTATGAGATATATTATTTGTACCATCGTTATACAAGAGTAATTATAAATGTTGGTAGACCAAAAAAACAAAAATTTTTTCATCAATCCCTTTTTTTTCAAGAAAAGCCTATAATAAACCCTCGAAGAAAATGTATTGAATACTTACATGTGCAGCATACGAAAATATTGGATGTACAATCCATAGAATAATAGAATGATATTCAACCGCCAGGTTAATCCAGAAAATATCTATCTTTGCCATGTGAAATTTAAGTTGTCAAACAAGATTCTCATTGTCAACTTATTCGTTAATTTTACGCAACGTATATATACTCTCTCATATACTTTCAAAACACGTGTTTCTTTTATTACTCTCAGTACTAAAATCTTTCTCGATAATTACGAAACTTGTCATAGAGCATTGGTGATCTATTTTGCATAACAGCAGTTATACGCGTATTATGTAATTTTTCAAATTTCTCTTAGTTAACCCATAACCAAGACCTCGAATTTTCAACATCTTTTTCAAGGCTTTTTTTCAACTAAAAAAAAAGGTTTGAAAAAATTTGAAAACGATCATATCCGACGTATTTTGAGCTGTAATATTTGAACATCAATTGCACTTTTTTGCAGTATTTTGAATTATTGTCATTGCATTTTCCTTCTGAAAAAAATTCATAAAGTTGAAAATATCCAAACTTTTTAACTTTTTTTCGTGAAAAACACGCCATATTTTTTTTGCAGGAGTATTTTAACACAAAATCGGTATAACCATCTGTTCATAACCATCCAGCTCAAAATACGTCGGATATGATCTTTTTCAAATTTTTTCAAACCTTTTTTTAGTTGAAAAAAAAGCCTTGAAAAAGTTGTTGAAAATTCGATGTCTTGGTCGTTAATGGGTTAATGAGGAATTGGTTACATCTCATAAATGTATATTTCGTTTTATAAATATATAATTCTGGAGCTAGTTACAATGCGAATACTTAATGAGTCATTAAACTCCTGAATTCAAGTGCCGTAGCAAATCTATCGAATTCATTGAACAAAAAAATAATAAGGAATCCTATGAACATTCAAAGTTTATTTTTAATATTATTATGAATATTAGTATATGAAATTGGGTAGATTACGAGACATTCACCTTGTCCTTTCAAGAAAGTCGTATGTATAATTTGTTTCAAGTTTACGACTTTTTAATATATACCATTGGTTATACACACGTAATGCGCATATATGCAACTCAAATACTATAAATAATCATGGAACAAAAGGGAATCTCAATTTCTGCGCACAAAGAAGAATAAAGCGCAATTAACACGATAAACTATCACCTTCTTTATTCGTCGCATCGATAATTCGACGAAACAATGAAAAACCAATCAGTCAACGCATTCTCCCCTCTTATTTTTCCAGCATCGATAACCAAGGAAAAAGTTTCCACACCAGGACACGCCATTTGACCAAAACAATGCACACCGACTGACTATCTCGCGTATGAAAGCCTTGAACCCTGTATAAAAAGAAAATAGTAAGAAAATGAAGCTTGGCCACGAGATCCGGGAATCGAAGGAGCGATGGCCGGAACTGACGGACGATCTGCTGGATGAGCTGCAAACATGGGCGACTAACGGATCGCTGCCAAAAGTGCCGGAGGAACAGCTCGCCATATTCGCCCACAGCTGCTACTACGACAGGGCGGCGACCCTGCGATGCATGCAGGTCTACTATAGGATGCGCGCGACCGTGCCCGAGTTCTTTGCCAATCGGGATCCCATCCTTGACAGCATGAAATTTACCCTCGACGCTGTGTGAGTATGACTTTTTTTCTTTTCGCGTCTTCTTGCTCCTTGACTGTGCTCCGCGCGTTACGAAAGAAATGTAAAAGGGGCCTAATTATTTCTGTATAGACTGAAGATTGCGAATGTCGTAATAATTTGATTTTGTTGTTTAAAATTGCGATTCGAGAAGTGGGCGAGAGAAACTAAGTTCAGGAGAAATTTGAGGGTTGGAAATATCGCTTTTCTATTATAGATAATAAATAATCTATTATTAGAATTAAAGTATAGTAGCTATAGTTGTGGTTTTACTGTGTAATTTCTTTCCGCGTGCAACACTACAAACATACATATTACAAGAGAATAATCTTACGTCTCAGTTACTGACAACAATCAATATCATATTTATACACACGCTTAGATATCGACCGACAGTATGCTGGCTCAAACGAAATATAGTGATTCACATAATAAGTGCATTTTTCATCGTTTAAGAACAAATTTAGAAATGTTTGATCAAAGCTCGCTTGATAAAATTAGTTATACGCATAAGCAGATACATGATATACCGAATGCATATTCAGAGTAATAAAACTTTGTCAATGAATATACGATTTGTAACTTTTCCCATCATATACTCAAAGTTCTGCATTTGTTTTTAAACTTTCACGTGTCACTTCAAACAGATGATACGAATTATATCGTTAATATAACGTTTCAATCATTAATTCTTGAGTTATATTTATAAAAAAAAAAAAAAAAAAAACTAAAATATTTAATTTAAAAAATTTATCAACACTACTAAATCTTATTAACGCATCTGCCAAATATTTACCTTTTCTCTTTAAAACAATAAATATTTGCGCAATAGAAGCACAACGCGTTACCTCATCGCAGTCAAATTAAGTCAGACACTTAATATTTACATATACATATAGCTGCACATCTTCTTTATCCGGTTAAACTATAAAGCGCATCGCAGGTAAAAAAAAGGCTAAGAGTCTCTCGCCAAGTCCTTAATCCCGACTCCAATCCTTTTCTCAATGTCCATTTAAAAGCGCGCCATCCGTTACGTACACCCATACACGCGCACGCATACACACAGTAAGAATAAAATCGAATGCAAGTGACGCGGATCGTCGAGAATCGCTTTCAAAGAATTCGTTAATTCAATAAAAAAAAAAAAAGGAACGAACAGGAAGGAAAGGAATCGCAGAGAGAGAACGCGACAGTGGCGATCGGCGCTGCTGTTGTGCCGTGGCAGCTAAACTACTAGGCGTTGCGCAATTTGTAAACCTGCCAATAACACTTTCTACTTAATACGCGGCGCGGACGCGGAACTACTATACGGGGGTTGGGTAAAAAAAGGGAGAGAGAGAGAGAGAGAGAGACCTCCGTTATCCTCACCCCCCATCGCAACCAATTTCCTCGAGACGGCGAAGCCGACGTCGCTGAGATTGTCGACGATTTTGCGATTGCGATTTGCAAATTCTGATGTGCCTTTTCTTTTTTTCTTTCATTCAATCGATGGAGATAAGTTGGACTTCGGCGCGAGACTTCCTTCACTCGCGTGAAACGTTTTGATTTGACAAGCCAGTCCGTTGAAATTGAATTGGAATAATTATTTTTGTCCTTGCAAACTACGGGTTTTGTTTTTAACTACATTTTCGATAAAATAAAATGGATTTAGAAAGAAAAAAAAAAAGAAATGAATGAATTAAAGCAGAATTTTTCGATCGCGCGATGCAGCGTTGATACTTATACCTTGGCCGGCGGATTATTTCAAGATTTGGTTTTCCCCGCCATGTCAATGACTGAAATTGACGCTATTATAGGTTAACACGCATATTAAACGAAGTGCGAAATTTCAACTCGATTGAACGACCGCGATTTGCTAATATCGGGGTCACCTGTGTAAAGTACTTGAAATATTCATTTTGGTAAAAGTAACTTTATGAATCTGATTTAATACACGGTACACGTATACCTAAATCCGCGGGAGTTCTTTTGCAATCTTGCGATTTCATAAGATTAATTTCTTTGCTTATTGCATTATAAGTATTTTTATTTGTGAAAACTATTTTTTCTTACAGATTGCAATATTTTATGCGCACTCATACAAATCAAATGCTAGTTATAAAAATATAAAAATACATAATCCAAAAGGTCAATTCTTAACTTATTAAAATCCTATATATTAGAATTGTTATTTAACGTACTTAATAATATTTTAACCTTTCTCGGGACCTTTTCAGTATATTCGAACCTATTCTTCATTTCTCCATCAACATTAAAGAACAAAAATATGCATTTAGAATTCATCTTCAAAAAAAAAAAAAAAAAAAATTTACAAGAGAAAGCTTTTAAAACTCGTACTCCCGCATGCCTGATAAACAAAGCAAAACTCTTCCATCAGCGCTCACGATCCAATCTCCCGCCATACGTTTTAATTCACTCGCTTTTCCAAAATATATTTTCCGATTCAGTCCAAAATTCGTCAACCCAAAACGCGTCCCTGATACAGCGCACAAATCGCAATCGTTCTCAAAGCCAAGGAACTCAACCAGACACCTTAACGAGCCTTTAACGAGCATAACATATATAACGAACGTTTCGTACGTCTCTCTCGGGCAAACACATTTCCCTTCGCTTTTCCCCAAGAGAGTCACGTAAACACTTATATACAGCGTCGGACGCCCCTCCGGTAAAAGCAAACCCTTCACCCAACGCGAAGAACTCGCGGCGAAAGGCAATAAAGCCCAATACTCTCTCCGTACTACCGGCAACGCGCACATCCTCGATAAAAAGCAACAAAAACAAAAAAGCCGAATGAAAATCTAAAGGAAAGAAACGAAACAGGTACTACATAGAGTTGCCGAGGCCGGACAAACAAGGCAATCGCATAATCTTCCACGGTTTGTCGGACACTAACCCCAGCCACTACATGTTCGCCGATGCGGTGAAGCTGCTGTTCATGACGATGGACGCGAGTCTGTACGAGGCCGGATGCGCACCGGGTCACATATTCCTATTCGACATGCGGGGCGTGAAGATAGGACACCTAACGAGACTCTCGGTCTCCGGTATCAGACGATTCTTCGAGTATCTGCAGGAGGCTATGCCCGTCAGACTGAAGGCTATACACGTGCTCAATTGCGTCTGGTTCATCGACAAGGTCCTCGCGCTCATCAAGCCGTTCATGAAGAAGGAACTCCTCGATATTGTAAGTCGGATTTGTTATCCTCGTCGTATTCGTTTCGGTACGGCTTATACCATTGTTATACGTATACTGCTGGCTCATGAGTATGAGACAAGTTTAATTTTTTTGTTCGATATTTAAGATGCCAACGCTTAGAATACCGTAAAGGTTTCATTGTAATGTGGCGCAGAGACAATTTTCTTATCGACCAAAACTCGGATTCAGATTTCAAGATGGTCTTCGTGGAAAATGTAAAAAATATCTTTTAGCATTGAAAAATGATTTAATTCTACTTGCAAAGTACAAATCTGAAAAAATCATTTATATATATAATTGTTTTTTTTATAATAGTATGTAGAGTAACAAAACACAGGAGCGCGGATTGAATGAACGAGGCACGCGATTATTTTCTAAAATATCAATTTGCGCGGTCGAACGCGCGGGGGGAATCGTAGCACGAAAAATATCACCGTAAACGCTCTACTCCGCGTTATATACATACCGTAGAATTAGAATTATTGCGTTTGTCACGCGAGCCTCGATATAGCCGTTACACTTATGGGACACGGATTTTATGTATGTTGCGCTCACGCCAAGAGCTAAAAAGACATATGCGTCGATGCGTGATTTTTGCCTTGTATATAATTATGATGAGTATATTCGTATATCGATGTAAAATAAATGACTTGCTTTTCTACCGTTTACGGAAAGCTTGCTACATTTGCCAGTACAGTATATTGATTAAATTGAAAGGGAATTAGACAGTTTGCAGATGCAGGTGACCGGGTAAGAAAGCGAGAATCACAAAGACCAGTAGCGTCCAGATTTATTCATTTTTCTCGTGCACCTATGCCTGTTGGTCATTTTATCGATTATTTCTTAAAAGAGAGTTTTATTTATATCAATGCTTTGCTTTGTTTCCTTGCGTATTGTGATTATTGATTATCTGCAATCAAATTATAACGTGTCTCTATCTTCGAGATTTCTATAAGTTTTAGACATAAAGTCCTTCGGAAAATAAACAATTGCTTTTATTAGCCTTGGCTTAATGTGAAGAGTTTTGGGGATTGGCTTTTTAAATACTTTTTAAATATTACTATTTGATAAATAATATCGTAAACGCGTTATTTGTAACTGTATTACTTAAGAATAACTAATGTATTTATGTAAAATTGTAAGAAAGTTGGAACTATATCAGTTTTTGACAAAGCTCCAACAAACACAGCGCATATGCACTTCCATGACTGTAACATACAAACTGCCATTCTTCTACAGCTACACTTGCATACCGGGGATGTCTCCGAAGTTTATCAGCACATTCCACCTGAGTGTCTTCCAAAAGATTTTGGCGGCGAGCTCGACGACGTCGAAACTCTTCACGGTAGAGAACATTTTCAGTATATGGTTTTTCTTTCTTTCTCTAGGAATGCATGCGTTTCGAAAAGAGCGCATTTCCGAAATGAATATTTCTAGACTAGTGTATCCAAGTTTATGTAAAAAGAAAAGTAACGTGTCACGATGAAAAAATTATTTCAATTGTAATTTCACTTACTGGATAAGTGCTTAAAGATAAATGTATCGATTTCACATCTTCCAAGCTAATACGTTGATTTTCATTTGAAAGACCAGAGAATTTAGCGCGTTAAAAAAAGACTAACTTTTGCATTTACATTATTAATTTTTTAACGGCACAACTACGGCATTTCGTTTTTAATCGGAAAAAATTAATTATCAATGCCATATCCAAAAAATATCTATCATACATCTTCACAATATCGATCTTCAAAAACTATTCACGTGTACCTTTACAGCGGAGCAGACGAAAAAGTTAATCGAGCTGCGGGACTATTACCTGGAGGAGGAACGACTCTATCGAGGATATCAGAGCGGCTCGAGGAAGTCGTCGATCGCTGTTAACGGGGAGATCGGCGAGAGAAAGGACGAGGAGGCGAGTGTCGACGAGGGCAGCTGATTTATATCCTCCTTCGTGTTTTCTTCGCTCATTCGCGCCCTCGCGCGCATATATAATTAATTATTAGCCATAGAGCTTTAACGAAGGGTAATACGGACACGAAAAGAGATTCGATTTCATTTCCTTACGATGAGGATGGTCGATGGAACGATGGTATTTTATGGATTCGCGATGAGTTATTAAATGCCCGGTGCGTTGAGTAGTGCATTTAAGATGTCGCTTTTTGAAAACTCTGCTTTAAATTGCCACGACGATTATATACATCATATTATGTAATGCAAAAGTATTAATAGGTGTATATATATATATATATATGGTTATGTCAAAATTTGATGCGAATTCCTTGTATATACATCGATTTATTAGAATACCAAACGGTAAAAGTGTCGTATCAAATTCAATTAAGAATATTTTAGTCGTGGGTAAGATGCATGAACAATGCGTGATATATATAGGTGTAAAATAAAATGGTACTTTAGTAAAGAGGGGTTGCCACTTTTCACTATTATAAGGGTATAGTTTTTACAATGATAGTAAACGTATTTGTATAAATGTGTAATTATATCAGTTCGAAATTTCATTCGTTTATTTTTGTTTCTACCGCTACGATAACGTGTTTCGCTACATTTGTCCGTAATCGTTGAAAGTGCTTTACGTTTGTTCAGTAAATGTTCATGTGTTGTACGAAATATCGATTCTGCTCGCTATCTCGGAAACAAGGGACGATATAGAAAATCAGATAAAACTATTGGTCAAACGCGTTCTGCAGTGAACGGTGTTATTTTTAAAATTCTCTTTCACATCGCCTTCGATGCAATGAACGAATTGTCGCATTTTCAACAATCTTTTAACGCTCAAATAATATTGCTAACGCGTCTTTTTCATTATCGAAACATGCGATTGTCTTTAGAGTAAATTCAAGATTTTGATTTTTATATTATTGTCGCAAACTGTTATATACTTTCATACGAATGTTTTATTTAATGGGATAACGCGTAAGGGAAGAAAGTATGGGAAAAGCACTTGCTGGTGATGGTTTTTTGTCTAGTGGTTCGACTTAATGTGTAACGCAGTAAATTGTTTATAATTTTTAAAAATGTTACATCACTAGACCAAAGTGAATCCATTTATTAAGTGATTGAATAATATATATATATATATATATATATATAATGTATTTTAATCATACCTGCAATTGAATTTGAATAACATAATATATTAGAAAGATTTAATGTTATTCCGAATAATACGTATATGTCTAGCATACGAAATGTAAATATGTTTTGATAAATATTTTAAAATCTTCATTCTTGACAGAAAAGCTGCGTTGTTATGATATATGAATTTATTAGTGCTTATGAATTCAAATTCAAGCACTAAATATATTTTAAAATACAAACGTTAAATAAAATATTAGACGTTCGCAACAGAAATTATTGATCAGCCTTATAAACAATGGTAATGCGTGTATCGAAGTTTTTTCTTTAGGATAATCAACATACTGGGAAAAGCTATAACTGTATACTATAAAATGTAATATAAAAAGCTGTATGATTATAATTTTGTTTAAATAAAAAGACGTTTAATTTATGAAATAATATTGCGATACATCTGAACCACGTTATACCATGTACAAGTATAAGAAATTATCAATAAAATACGAAGAAAGTCGGACAGCATTTCCGTTGCCCCGTGTACCCTTTACTTTTTCGACAAAAAGTACTCGTGTGCGCGTAAAGCATTACGCAACGAAATAATAGCCGATATGAGTTTCATAAAGCCTGTCTTTAGAGCGCGCAAGGCTCGAAGCGTGTGTTGTATGCGAGGCGCGCGCGGCGGCCGGCCATCGTTTACGTAACTCTTAAAATCGAATAGACCTCCGCGGCGAAGGCGCTAATACAATAAGTACAAGTATAAATAAGCAAGCAAGCGTGTCTCTCGCGCCTATCGCGCGCACCTCTCTTGCTCTATGAATACTCACAAGTTTCGTTCACAAAAATCGTTCATACTTTCGACTCTTCTCGCTATTATTTACTTTAAGAAAATTCTATTGCTTCCATTCTTAAGGAAGCTTTATGTGATAGTGGAAAAAGAAAGTTTTGAGATAACGTTATAGACGTACATTTTTAATATCGAGCGGTCGATGTAATTTTTACAAAATGATTGCGTGTGTGTGTGTGCGTCTATCGCGAAATCGGCAGCTCACAACGTGCGGGAAAATCCTCGCTACGACCGCGAAGGCAACGAGTAGCCTTTGGGTTTTG
>UELU01147816.1:22005-59230 GCA_900490025.1 Megastigmus dorsalis
CTTCCATTCTTAAGGAAGCTTTATGTGATAGTGGAAAAAGAAAGTTTTGAGATAACGTTATAGACGTACATTTTTAATATCGAGCGGTCGATGTAATTTTTACAAAATGATTGCGTGTGTGTGTGTGCGTCTATCGCGAAATCGGCAGCTCTGTACACGCGGGAAAATCCTCGCTACGACCGCGAAGGCAACGAGTAGCCTTTGGGTTTTGAAAGGACGGAAAATGGTCTTAAAAGTAATTAATAAACATGTAGTTTTTATTTTAATTTTCGACCATCTTTTGCAATTAACATTATCGAAGAGTTTCGCGTTTTCATGAATTGGGTCATTGAATACTTGATAATTATTTTTAGTAATAAGAGTAATTTGTCACTTTAAACGGAAGAAAAACAAAGCATAAAGGGACTTTCATTTGATATTTAATAATGATGCAGAACGAACCCTATAGTTCGTCCAAAGCAAAAATAACCGTTATCCTATATTCTGGTAAGAGAAAGAGAGAACAAGTATTTGAATATTTATGCACTTGTAAGTTTAAAGTATGTATATGTATACGGTTAAAAATAATTGCTACCTATTAAAGAGTACGGTATGCATAGTCACGTACAATAAAAACGATGAATTTCTTAAATTTTCAATAAAAATATTATTTCGACAATATTGTAAATATGTGTTGATCATGATTGCAATTTAATTAAATATTAAGTCAATAATGTAGAAATGCAATTAAAACTGCAAAATAATAATAATCTGAATCTTATTTATCACATGAAAGGACTGCAAATCATTTGTCAATCCAGATGTTGGGACCAGATGTAGATAGGTTTATCTAGCATAGAGTTTTTTATCGTTAAAATATCCTAAAAACTGTAAATTTGTTATAACGTAAAAAATATAAAGAAAATTTACAGTATTTCTTCAAAAAAAATTTAAGATAGAAAAATATGAAAATTACTCAGTTTGTTACGAATATTTATATATGTGTAAATATATTTACAATATATTATTTAAGTTTTAAAATGCGTGCAAACAACATTCTCGATGATGATATAAAAACGAGTATAGGTAAATTGACGATAAATATACGTATTGAAACACATATGTATAAGTCACACGTGTGTGTCTGACTATCTGAGACCTGTTACTACTGTTAAATACTTGGATAACGTGTCGCTGTGAAGGTTTTACAACGACAACGAAATCAACACATATAAAAAGTCACTGTTTTTAGAATTTATTTACGTTTCCGTGAAGAATGAACGAGTATATCTATTACATTTAAATAAAAAGAGTAAAAGACCGACGGTTATGTTCTATAATTAAAATTTTAATGATAATCTTCGAGTAAGTATGCAAGGGTCGATTGAAAATGAGTCAAATAAACATGTACGAACATAAATTTACATCTCGAGATTTTAATATTAAGAAACATTTGATATCGTTCAACAACCGTTCTTTATCCAGTGCGATTAAATCTGGAAGTATACATTATCGTTGTACCGATTCGACTTTTTGCCGATAAGATTCTCGAACGATAATCACGAATATACAAAATTTGACAACTGTCGCTATAACTTTAGCGCATTTCACAAGATTTTAGCACTTCAAAACCAATGCATCTATGCTCTATAGAATTTCAAATTCGTAGCGAAAGTCTCGCAACATATCTCGCGTATAAAAGCCGCATCTGTGAACCCTCACCCAGATACGGTAATCGCCATTCGCCTCCCTACAACGCTATCTACTCTTCCAAACAAACTAAAAAAGTAAATCCGTAATCTACAATCAGTCGACAACAGTCGCCACACACACAAACCCTAGATCCAATTAGTCAGCGTGTATATCATTGTAGTCTCGCGCATAATGTATAGATTCACAACGCTACGGATACTCGCGCTGCACGAGCGATAAAAGCACGTCCGACGTGCAACACAACAACCAACGCGGATCGGCCGGCTGGAGCAGTGCGCGCGCGCAACAACACCACCAGCAGCCTGCCAGGGAAGAGAAAAGCGGGGCGGAGGCATCCTACCTATACATATATATGTGTGTGTCGCTCTTCCTTCTCTCCGCTGGCTGGTTCGTCTCGTCGGAGCTATTTTCGCCCCGGTCGTGGCCGCCTCTGATTCGAAGGCTCTCGAGCCGCCACCTGCGCCGCTCTCCTATAGCCCAGTACCTCGCGCAAACTCGCGCTATACCCATTGCTACTGGTCCCCCCCTGATGTGCGCGCGCGAGTGGAACGTACAACTGTATACGGAGTCGTTCGAGTGTATGTGCAGTGTTAAGAGTCGCGGCGAGAAGAGACTACCCGGCCCCGAGAGAAAAGTCCAAGTGTAACGCTGCTGCTGCTGCTAACCCGGCCTCTCTCTCTCTCTTTCTCTCTCTCTCGCCTTGTCTTTTAGGTTAGTTGTGCAAAATTGTATGTATATCCTAAGCGCTGAGGATACTGTCCTGGTGTTGATTTTTTTTTTTTTTGCGATTGTGTTTATAGCGAATGGCGAGCTTATTATCGACTTGCGCTTTCGAGATTGAGAAATAAGATTGATGGGACACAGACGGTGTACGCTCGGCTATATATTTAAGTAGTACGACTCGCAAATGCTCGAAATTAATATTTCATCGTTCGATATACCAAACGGAGAGTTAGAGATTCTCAAAGTCTTCATATCATATGAATGAATTTTTAAGCCGGATATACTTAATTGAGAATCAATATAGCAATTCTATCGTAAAGAGGATAGTTTCTCATTGTCGCGCTTTTGATTTATTTACGAAGCGAGGTAAACACGCCAGTAGTCGAGCGCGACCGTGCAAGTTCTCTGCAATTGGTGCCTATTTCTCTCGCGTTAAAAAAGTAAATAGGCTTCGACGTATCCTTGCGCTTCGTATAATAGTTTTTAGTAATAGAATATACTTTTTACTGCTCACTTTTCGCAATTGATGTTTTTTTTTTCAGCGATAAAGTCTAGTTAAAACCTCGACTTTACCTAATCAAGAATCAGATAATATTTTCGATATACATGTTTTTCTCTCCTATATGTAGTAAATGGATTTTTACTCTTTATATCGATCGACAATATAATCTAATAAATTTATAAAATATTATATACAAGAAATAAATGATTTAGGCCTACAGTCGTTAATTGGACAAACGAAGGTAACTGTATACACGCAAACATATAATTATAACTAATACACTATAAAGTTTTTCTTCATTTATTTAAATATAAATCTCTTTTTTCCCAGCTTTTGTAAAACTACAGACAGAAGACACATACACAATCCCGTAAGCAAAGCAGATACAGCGAGAAAATTCGAGAATTAAATCTCTGCAGGGTGATAACAAGCAGAAGCGATACATGTATTTAGCGCGTGCCAGTGTCAATGCACTCGAGAACCTCTGAGAGTCAAGACTGAGACAGGTGAAATCCGAGATACGAATAGGAAGAGAAAGAGAGAGTCAGTCGTGCATCGGACTGTAACGTGTACATTTCTACCGGAAAGATGATGCGACGCCTCTTCCTTACGACTCTGTGCGCCTTCGTCGCGTTTTGCTTTGAAATGGAATTATCTGCCGCTGATGACTGCAAGGGCTGTGTCCAGTTGGATTCTCACACTTTCGATAAGGTATTATTTTCGATAGAATAATGCATTGAATTATGATTTGTTTATTAGTTATTATAGGGAAACCCAATGAAACGTTTACTGATGATTTTTAAACTGTTATAGAATATCAACAACATTATATATGAAGATGCTATAATATTGGATAATTAAGCCTGTAGATAAGAAAGCATCATTTTCACAATTATAAGACAATTTTCGAAAATTATAATACTTTTTGTGTGTTAGAACTTGAGCAATTTCTTCATCACTAGATTTCGACGTCATTCGTTATTCACGTATCAATACGATGAAATTGACATAAAATTCAAATATGTGCTCCTTGTATTATTTTATATGGACACATATACTTAAACTTTTAAAAGGGATATTAAAGAAATATTGAAATAAGAACGGTATTTTTTTGAACTTTATGAATTTATTAAAGTCCTTATTGAAATTTATTACATGAAAAACATTTCATTTATTTATGATACATGAGTTATGTAAGTGCTTAGAAAGTATATAATTTACAATTTTTCATGCTAAAAAAATAAAGTGTAAAATATTCATTTTGAAAATTAATAGTTCCAAAACTGATAAAGTGCTATATGTGAAATAGACAGCTTTATTTACTACATCATTAATTAAATAATGCTCGTATCTTACATTTGAATGAGTAACAGTTTCGATACTTTATTAAACTGTTTTGAGATACTACATTTTTAAAATACTATACTATACATCAATTTCATGCAATTTCGATTTATTGACTTATCAAAATTTCATACGATTGTTAAAAAAATATAATACAGAATCACATAATATGACCAAGAAAGTTTTAAAACGTTATATTTTTTATTAAAAAATCAAAAACTATTTTGCCCAAATAGTTTTTTACATTCATACCTTTTTCATACTTTTTTTCGTAAATTATAGTCTTTTTGCGTAATTTTAGGTCGTACCGAAATTCAAAGCAGCAGTCGTGAAATTCGATGTTGCTTTTCCATACGGCGAGAAACACGAAGAATTCGCTAAAGTAGCTTTCAGTACAAAAGACTCACTGGATCTTCTCGTAGCGGAGATCGGAGTTAAAGATTTCGGCAATAAAGACAATTCTGAATTAGCTCAACGTTACGATGTTAAAAAAGATGACTATCCTGCTATTTTACTTTTTATACAAGGAAAAACGGAGCCTTACAAATTCATAGCTGAGAAAGATGCAGACTTTACCGCTGACAATATCAAGAGATTCGTTAAAAAGAAGTCTGGCGTGTACTTAGGACTTCCTGGATGTGTCGAAAAATTAGACAGACTAGCAGAAGAATTTAAAACGTCTAGTGAAAAGGATAGACAGGTTTGTAATCGTAATTTATTTTCATAAAACCACTTTTTCTCAAAACACGCATGATTACGAAAATTTTAGAATTTTTTTAACAATAAATGTATAATAAGTATAATTGAAGAATGCTAATTGTTAATATTTAACATTAATTAACTTATCAAGAAATTGTTAACTGATGCTACATTTTTCAATGTTAATGTAAAAACTGATGATACTGTGATATTGAAACTTGATGAAGATTAATATTTAACAGTATATTAATAGCAAATATAATATTTAAGTCTTGTTATGATAGAATAAAAACTACAGATTACTTGCATTTAATGGGTTTTACTTAAATCTATAGTATTATCAAACCTATTAAAATATCGTTAAAAATAAACTAGGATACTAAAACAATAGCTATTAAACTGTATGAAGAGCATCATGAAGTATGAGTAGATAATTGTAATATTTTATTTATTATTCTATTTGCAGGAAATATTAAATAAAGCTAAACTTTTTGAAGAAACTTTGCCAGAAGAACATCGACCTGCAGCAAAGGTTTATGTAAAAACTATGGAGAGAATACTAGAACGAGGGGATGTGTTTGTTCAAACTGAACAGACCAGAATTGAAGGATTATTGAAAGGAAAACTGTCAAATGACAAAAAACGAACAATGGAAGAAAGAAGAAACATTTTGCAATCATTCACGCACAGAGATGAATTATAATTTACTTAAAAAGAAAAACAGCACAAATGCATTCGATTCAAATCTGCATTTTAGTAATTATTAGGTTTTGTGTGATAAACTATGCGAATCGAATTTAAAGGACCAAAAAACTTTCGAATGTAAAAAATTTGTTTTTCAATTTTAAGTTTACGATTAATATGCATTAATATTTATACTTAATTCATTAAATAAGAAGTCTTTCCAGTATTTTTAAAGTGAAGAAAAAATATCTTTTAAGATAATCTACATAAATTTACATAAGAACACCAATTTTTACTGGTTTGTGATATATTGAGAATGTTCCTAATTAAAAAATTTTGTTATTCAAACTGAAAATGCAGCAGGATTACAAAAAAGTCTTAAATTTACAAAGTATTATCGTATTTATTAATATGTATACTCTTATCATTTTACAAAGTAGTATGTTTATAATTGATTAATCACTAGCCAGAGAAGATTCTAAATTTGTCATACTGCATTTTTGTTTTAAAAATCAAAGATATCATGTAAAATATCATAGACAGTTAAGATTCAGTATCCAAACTTGTTATAACTGATGATTTCCATGCAATAAAAACAATTCATAAGATATTCGATTTCTGTTATCGATTAATTTCTAAAATGCTAGATTGCGTCCTATTAGTTTCATGTTTTGTTTTATAGTTGTGCGCATCGGCAGGAATGTTTCATTCCAAGTATTGGAATTTCATTTACTCTCGCGGTATTATTAGTCATTATTTACTCTAAAAATACAATTATTCTTGTTCTTTAACTTTTAAGTTTTCAAGATCTGCTGTTACATCATCAGTAGCATTTGTTACATCTGTTTTATCTTTCTTTTGTTCTTTGGAATACGATTTACCTTCTGTTGTAGAACTTGTTGAAGTATTGTCTTTATCTTGTTTTTTAGGTTTTGATTCCTCTTCACTATCTGAAGAACTAATTTCGCTTTCACTCTCATCTGTATCAGGCTTTCCTGAATATGCTTTACATTCAGACTCAACTATTTTTTTTGCCTTTTCAAATGCTTCCTTCCACAGCTTTGCATCTTAACAAAACAATAAATAAAATTAATTAAAAATCCACATAAATTTAAATATAGATTATTTAGACTAAAATAATTACTTTCGACATTAGCAAATCTGATCGCAAGTAATTGTGGTTTAGGCTGTTCATCTGCAAAGTCTGCCAGAGCACTCCAAACCCATGCACGGTCACTTCCACAGTTTGGATTTAATTCCATCCATGGCCAAACAAAATGATTTGCACATATTTTTAATGTCTTGTCTCTACGCATCACAATCCTCACTGTATTTTTAGTTTTGTGTCTGAGTAATTTTACTTCACCAGTTCCTCTCTCCTTCCATTCTGCAGGACTATCAGTTGTGTCGTAGCGATACAGCTTTGCTCTCCTAAAAATTTAAATCTTTAATATAAGTATCAAATTTTTATCTTTTTACAAGAATTTATAAATTGATAAATCAAAAACAAATTATTCAGATTTTAAATATCATATCCTGATCATTTTCCTTAAAATTAATCTAATATTAAATTAATTAAGTACATGTTTAAAATTATAGGAAAATTACAATTTTATCATTTCCAATTCTTCCTCTTCATTTAATGATACTTCAACCAAAGGAAGCTGAACTACTGGTTCAAAATGAACTTCAATTGCAGGCGAACTCGGAGGAGATTCTCCAAGTGCGATAACTTCTTCCACACCATTTTCTGCTATTTGTGGTCCATTTACCTAAAATAAATACCTGCTATTACTTGCCCTTTAAGCAGTAATTATTGTTAATTTAATAGAAATTACTTGTATTGCAAAATAAAAATTCATTAAAATAAGTATAATTTGATTAATGTGAATATTTACAGTAACTATACAGTAATAAATTTTAATTATATTTCTCCAATAATAGTTGCTACAAGATTAATAAAAAAAGAAGCAAGCTTTAAAATATAAGTTACTGTGCACTAAGCAAAAAAACATAACCTTATTCTGATCTAGTCAAGTAAATCATTGTAAAATTTAAGTGATATTTGGCAATTTATTTGGTACTTCATACTCACTCCTAATTCAGGCATTTTATTCTTTAAATGTTTGAAGCAAACTTTGTAAAAACAGTCGATCCTATCCAGTACAGATTGGCGGCGCAACGGCTTTTGCAAGTTGAATAAACTAGCCTAGTTTACCAAAAGTAAACGGAAAACGAATATAACTATACGTGAAGTTAGCCGCACATCATTTAAATTTGTGCACAAATCGAGAGCATAAACAGCGGTAATTCAATCGCATTGTTCGGTAAATAATGCGAATATTGTTATTGTTTTTTTCCGTTGAATAAGTATATGTATTAGGTACAGAGTATGACAATATGACTTATTATCATAATTTTATATATGTAAATCAAAAACTTAATCACTACAAGTATAGTATTCCTGAATGAACATAAGTAGACGATGGGAGAATATTTTATAACAAAAGTTTTTTTTTTTGTTAATGGTTTTTACTTTCATTTGTACACTTTTCTTTAAAATTTTGAAAAATTTTGAATGTAAATAAAAATCAAATCTTTTTACTTCTCACCTGCTTTACATGAAAATTCGCTTTTATATTACATCCTATTCTCAACGACCAAGCATAATACGTATATATAAGCATAATGCAGTGACTTTCCTAAAAAATACATTATTGGTTATTATGTTAGTAAGCAATTATAGAATGGACTTATTTAGATAGCACTTTTCAATTTCAATTTTTATTTTGTCTGCAAACGTTTTCCAAAAAAGAAATTCAGTAGGTAGTTATAAAGCCATATTTTTTTCTACAAGGTGCACACGCGCGGTAAAATTTGAATTAATACATACTTTATATTATTATTATTATTATTAATGATATTTTTCAAAATATTTTATTCAACAAATATTTCAGAGTTCAAAGTTTCAACACTATATAAGTATTCAATAGTATTTTGAATATAAATTTTTCAAACTAGGTAAATAATTAAGGTAAATAGGTAAAATAAACTAGGTAAGTGATTTGGTTGTAAAAAAAGTATAAGTAATATAACATCGACATGCGCATGCGCAATTCACGATAAATGCATTCTTTGGACTTAGGAATACTTAAATTGTAAAAAAAATTATTGTGCTTTTTACAGCAATTATTGAAAATTTAAATATTCCGCGATTGACGCCTCAGTGGAGTAGCGGTTTCACCTAGGGTGGTCAGCTAGGTTAAGCAGCGATGGATATAGCATACTATGTATACTGGATGAGTGAACCGCTTTTTGCAGTTCGCACTGACTTCGTCCGGTCACTGTCCGGTGTCTCGTCGTATCCCAAATCCCACAAGGTGAGCGGGAAGTATGAAAAGGTACGATTTCAGAAATTAAACCTATACGTAATGTGACATAAATATCCAAATCAAACCTTTCAATATATAAGTACCGATCATTCTGGAATTTGAAGCGGGATACCCAATTTTCCCAGAATTTATCTCACTGGGTTGGCCAATCAGGTTTCCCTATTCGTCCAGGCGCAACCTGGACGAATGCGGAATGGTGTGGAACAAGAGAGGGACAAAACGGAATGTCATATAGGTAATAGGAAATAAAAAAATAAAGATCCGGAAGGTAACAGTGGCAACTACCAAATTATTTTTTTTATAAATATTCTGCTAATTGGGTAGTTATAAACAGTTATAATGCAGTTATTTCGACACTGAGATTTTTTAAATTTATACATTCAAGAGAACCACTGTTCCAATGACTCCGGAAAACGAATTTTATTCAGAATGTTTTTCAAAATAGTCGAAGGAACAGCTGGAGCAACCATCACAATTGAAGGGTGCAATTTAAAATACAGTCACTCATATGTTTTTAACCACAAACATGCAACATTTACAAACCGAAGAGTGGGTGAGGGGGTGAATATAGCGCTATATTCCATATTCCCATCTATTCCACGTAGCTAGTATCCCTTTGGGACTTGAGTATAGCAAACGAGCGGTGGAGGGAGACTCAGGAGTGAGGAGAGAGAGGTGTTAAGTTAAACCCGAGATTTGCCTCTCTTTCTCGCACAACAACGATCAGCCATAGCTTTCGCTCTCTTGGAAAGAAGGAGGGTAAGAGAGGGGCGGTGAGGGGAAAAGAGAGAGAAATAGCTGCGCGAGTAACGCACACCTATACAACGATACGCGTTCGGCCGTCGGCGTTGGTATATTGTACACATGCGTATTCAGAGCGTACGTGTACATACATCGCTTACGCGATAGCCGCTTGTACTTGTGACTTGTGAATCGTGTGTTCAGGCGGCCATTGCGTTTTGCGGGTACCTTGTCTCTTATCGGTTTGCCTCAACGCAGCGCTCGAGTAGAGGGCGAGAGAGAGAGTGAGACAGAACGCGCGTTTCGGTCGGGCGAGAGTGCCCACTCTGCCCAGCACACGAAACTCTGTGTGAAGGAACGAAACGAGGCGCAGGCCGCCGTGTGTCGACGTTGTCGTCGTCGGTCGTCGTGTCTCGCCGCTCGCGTGCGCTAGCACTACCACACGTACATACACACACGCACACACACACCACACATAGCTCGTACAGACAAGTCTGAGAGTGAGAGAAGAGAGATATCTCCACTGGCGCGCGCGAGCTCTCGGCCATCATCGTCGTCGTCGTCGTCGTCGTCGTCATAGTCTCGGCAGCCAGGCATAGATAATCGGGAAGTCCGAAGCGCACACACGCCGCGCGTAAAACGTAAAGAGAGACGACGAGGCGTGTGCAGGAGCTGAACGAGAGGGAGAGAGAGAGAGAGAGAGAGAGAAGAAAAACGGGGAGAGAACGCCCGAGAGAGAGTAGCCTCGCTTTTTTCGCGCGCGGCTCGCTGCAAGTGCGCGCCCGTGTGAGTGCGTGACGAGTGTGTGTCTCTCCTGCAAGACTGTACTGCTGGCCTGCCTACGACGCAGAGAGAGCCGTGGTTATAACACACAGTCCCCGGGACTCACACAGGAACATTTCACCAACAGCCCGGCCCGATGTCTGAAACAGAAAAGCTGAACATTGACAATATAATAGCGCGGCTCTTGGAAGGTAAATCAGTTCTATCCCTGTATAACACGAGACTTTCCCAAGCCTTCTTCTGCGATCTCAATAGCGCGCGGTGTACACGCGCGGGGCCTCTCGAGCCTATACACACGCCAGCGCGCGCGCGGAAAAACCCGAAATTCCATCCATCTTTCTTGACTCCACTATCCTCGACTGCTTAATACATGGCATCAACCTTTTTCTGTACGACTCAGCATATTTATCATCACCGCGCATTTATCGTCTTCCACGACCGAGTCGTTGGCGGAAGTTTTTCCTCGCTCGTGCGGCGTATCCCTCCGATCATTGCCTCTCTCTGTTAAACACGCGCTCCATCTTTATCTCGCCGTCTTTCTCTTTCGCAGCTCGCATAGCGAAGCTCGCCTGCCTATGATTCCCTCTTTCTCGCTTCCTCCTTTTCGTTTGCGCTCCTCTCCTTAACCGTTTCGCTATGCTCTCCTCGTCCGTCGTATGATCGCCGAGAGAGAGAGTCGCGGGCAAAACATGTCAAGGGCACGCTCGGCCCTTGAAGACTTTGATACCTTTTGCCCGAGGCGAGAGGAGGAACGAGCGGGAGAGAGAGAGTTATGCAACTCGCCTTTTTCGAGGGTTATAAATTTAGGCGGACGAGTCATGCACCCGCCCTCGCCTTTAGCCTCTTGATCACCTATTAGCTATGGTGCTAGTAACATTGCTTCTCTGGTACTGCTGTTGCTAAAGATAATGGTGTTGAGCATGATGGATGTGTGCGAACAGTTTGTTTACATGAGCTAGCACAGTTTGACAAAGGCAAAGTTGGGGCGAGGTCTTTGATGTAAATCTTTATTTGAATACATTTATAGGGTTCTTATGTTTAGTTCTGATGTCTGAAGCTCTAATGCATCATAAACACAGTCCCATCTGTTCAAAGGAAAAGATAAATTTAATATTTCCAAAATTCAACACTGTACACCTACAATCGGCTTCAAAAACAGTTTATAAAAGCTCGGAGTGACAGTTCGATGATACTATCGAATTGCTGAATGAAGTAGAAATATTTGTTGAATAGAGATGTTTGGCTGATTTGTCACTGGCACAATGCTATGACTTAATTGAGAATGAATAGACTTAAAGTAATCATAGAAGAGCAATTTAATCATTAGATTTCTTAGTGATAATGAATAAAAATTACAAACTGTTTAACGTCTTAACTCCTGGAAATAAGAGCACATTACAAGAAAAATCAATAAGAAATAGTTAACAATTGTGAAAATTTGTTGATATTTTGGATTGATACTTTGTGATGAACAAAGAGACGACAATCTTGATTACAAGTGGTGATGTCATAATAAAAATTGAGTATAGCATGAAACATACATACATGAAAAGATTGGCAAAATTATAAAGGAAATTCATAATGGTTAAGCTAAAATATTAAAGTAGCTGTTCATAAACATGTAGTGAAAAATTTAATGACATAAAAAATGTATATTTATATGTAAAAAAAAATGATCTTCAATTTTGCAATACATAAAAGCAAGAACTAATTCAGCTATATTTGTATTATATCGTATTTTTTTATCTCAAGGTTCTCATCTAAAATATAATCTTTTTACTAATTTTTATACATCTAAACTTTTGGATAGATCTTTTTATGTACAAAAAAATTATTAAAACTGTGAGAAATTTGTTTTTATTATGAAGTTACTAAAAAATTGTCATTTGTTAAAAGATGGGACTTGATATGAAGCTGTTTTAGCTTGGTGGAATTGAAAATGATGCAATGAAAAGCACTTGATGGGACGAGAACATTTTGTATTGCTAGATGAGGTTTGAGTGTCTGAATTAATAGAGTGTAACTGAAGAATTCATACAAATCAAAGAATAATATAAATTTTTATCCAAATAGTGAATAAGTTAGAACAACAATCTAAGTAAATGATTTATTTGTTAATGATTATGCCAAAACCATTAGAGTGAAAAAAAACAATGAAAGATTAAATTAATAATTATTGGTTAATAGAAAAACAAAAAAAGTATATGATCTATTAGTTTTATTTTATGTTCAATATATATTATTTTAATTTATTTTATGTTAACTTTTAAGTTACCAGAAATATATATTTTTAAAGTACTGTGTATATGATGTATTTCACAATTGCTGAATATGAACTTACAGTTTTATTACTTTTCTTATTTGAGATTTTACAGATAAGTGTTTCCTAAAGGTTGAGTGTTCTACTTACGTTGTAAAGCAGCTTGTTTTTCCATGCTCGGATGCTTACTCCAATTTCTTATCTATTTATTATTTTCAGAGATTGATAATCCATATTTCATTCTTCTGTATATTATGTTTTTATAAAACACAGTCATATTTCGTTAAAATTCTTTTTTATAAATAATAAACTCTTTTCTTATTAAAATAATTTTTAAGACTAAATTTAAGAGCAAATACAAACTTACTGCGCATATTTTTTACAAATTAAAGTTCTAAGCTTGTAAAAAAAATTTCTGTAATATATTGGTACTTGAAATGCTTATGAGAAAATAAATATTCTTATAACAATAATTAAAAATAGTTAATAGTATGCAGAAATTGAGTAGTAATTAAATACAAATTTTATTTTATTTTCAGTCCGAGGAGCGCGACCAGGCAAAAATGTTCAGTTGACAGAACTGGAAATTCGGGGACTATGCCTTAAGTCTCGTGAAATTTTTCTATCACAACCCATTCTTCTGGAGCTTGAAGCACCCCTGAAGATATGCGGTAAGTTGCAGAGAAATATTTTTCGATATAGGACAAATTCGACAAAATTCGACAAACAATTTTTTGATATAGGAAAATTTGAGTGTTATATTTCTGTCTAAAATGGCACTTATTTAGTGTTAGATTGCTACTGTAATACTATTTGAAAATTTGTAAACTTCTATTAATGTTATTTTGGTTAAGTGGTCATTAAGGACTTAAGCTCACATTCACTGATAGTTAGAGGAAAAGTGAATTTCCTTAAACTTCAAACTTGGAATTTACACTCATCTTTATACATCTCAGTAATAGCTTAATCAGTATTTTAAGTTTTCTTAAGACTACAAAATGGCACTTGATTTAGAAGATTACTGCTTTAGACTACTACTGGGTTAAATAAAATAGTTTTCATATATTATATATTCTTATTGTAAAATATTAGATATTTTTAAAATAGAATTTAATATTGACTTTGTAAAAAAATGTATATTACTGAAGATTTTCATAGTATACACTTTTAGTGCTTACTTTATCTCATTCACACACTGTATTGATTGACTGAATAGATAAGAACTGTATAATTTCACATTCCCAACACATAGTGGGTTAAGTAGATGAAGTGCTAGCCTTGAAATTCTTAGAAGCATATTTGATAGAAAATCAGATCATTTTTACAATTTTGTTCACAGGTGACATTCATGGACAATATTACGACCTGCTCCGACTGTTTGAGTATGGTGGATTCCCTCCAGAGAGTAATTACCTCTTTCTTGGCGATTACGTAGACAGAGGAAAGCAGTCATTAGAAACGATTTGCCTTCTTCTCGCCTATAAGATCAAGTACCCAGAGAATTTCTTCCTGTTGAGAGGAAATCACGAATGTGCATCCATCAATAGGATATACGGCTTTTACGATGAATGTATGTTACCAAAAATTCACCAACCATTCGTAGCATTTTTTCTTTTTTACTATTTCCTAAATATTTATTTTATTATAAATTATTTTACTAATTTTTTTCATACATTTGAAATAATAATTCTTATCTAGTCACTAAACTGGTGTGTCTTATAAATAGTTCTATAAGGGTCTGACTCGGACTCCTTATCATTTTTGTTTTGACTAATCATCTTGAAACTTAATATTTTTTTATCTTTTATCAGTTGTTTTATAAAAAATAATAGTTTCAATAAGCATTTCCGCCAAAGATAAAGATTATTATTGATTTATTTTACCCATCATTGATCTGTCAAAATGAAAACTAAAAAACATGAGCTTATTAAAAATAAATAATCATATCTCAATAAAAATAAATGAGAAAAACGATTGATTTATCAATTTATCTAAGAATTAAAGAACAACTGTTTTAACATGCTTATATAATACTAATATTAAATGAATTTTCAGGCAAACGTCGTTACAACATCAAATTATGGAAAACGTTCACAGACTGCTTCAACTGCTTGCCAGTCGCAGCAATCGTCGACGAGAAAATCTTCTGCTGCCACGGCGGTTTGAGTCCTGATCTTCAGAGCATGGAACAGATTAGGCGTATTATGCGGCCCACCGACGTGCCCGATCAAGGCTTGCTCTGTGATTTGCTGTGGTCGGATCCTGACAAAGACACGATGGGCTGGGGCGAGAACGATCGTGGTGTTTCCTTTACTTTCGGTGCCGAAGTCGTTGCCAAATTCCTCCACAAACATGATTTTGACCTTATTTGTCGTGCGCATCAGGTAAGAATAATTTTTTCAATATTTGACTTCTTTTTAATGCACACATAATTTATACTAGAAACATTATAAAGATAAAAAAGGGCGAATTTGAAGCTTGCATCATTGGAGCATTACAAAAAAATGAAAATTTATTCCTTATTCTTTGTTAAACTTGAATGTAGTTTTATTTTTACTTACATTTCATTTTCGTTACACTTCAACAATGTGAATTCAGTCCTATAAAAAAGCAATATATATCTATAGATATAGAATAGATATAGGACATCAATATCTAGACGCTATGATAGAATTAAAATACTTGCTGAGTAAAACTGTGTAGAAATACCTTATTCTTGTTTAATTAAACGAAATAGTTTCAAAAGCAATGGAAATACATTCTTAATATGTAAAAATAAATATTGAAGCGATCATACTATTTTTTGATCACGATACAACAATTTTAACTTATCACATGATCGCGTGGCCAAAAGCGTGCATTTCATTACGCGTTTATCTCGTTGATTTCGATTGGAACATTGTCAAGTTCTAAAAGCAAACGACGACGATGTAGTTTATGAAAAAGCGTCATCTTATGCTGCTTTCCTCTCACAGGTGGTTGAAGACGGCTACGAATTCTTTGCCAAACGGCAGCTAGTGACGCTGTTCTCGGCGCCAAATTACTGCGGCGAGTTTGACAACGCGGGCGCCATGATGTCGGTAGATGAGACGCTCATGTGCAGTTTCCAGATCCTGAAACCCGCCGACAAGAGGAAATTCACATACGGTGGCCTGAACGCTGGGCGGCCGGTCACGCCGCCACGTGGTGCCAACAACAAAAACAAAAAGAAGTGAAACGGCCGACTAGATTTCGTTCGAACGCGACACTTAGGATCTTAAGACCTCTCTCTCCAACTCCCACCCCTCAAGAAATCCTACCATTCTCTAGGACTCTTGAGTCCTTGTAAGAAAGAGTAATTAAAACTTCTACTACGAGTACATTCATAAAAGAAACAAAAAAAAATGATAAAAACAGAAAAAAAACAACACCTACGCGAAGCCATCCATGAAAGCAATGATTATAATACAGAAATCACTTCTGGAAATTATCATTGTAATTATCTTTTAGAGCTTTGGCAAATTATTGACATATATATTTTAATTTTTTATTTGAATTTTTATCAAAATGAACGAGGAAGCGGAAAACACGATGACGTCGATATTATAAACGGGAAGCTTGTTTATTTTTCTTCACATCCGAGTAGGTGGCCTTCAGAAAGCGCAATGATTGAAATGTGATGAAAAGTATCTATTGTGCGCAACAAAAGTTAAAAAGAAAATGAGATTTAAAAAAGCCAAGAGGCTCTTGTATAGTTGTTGTCTATTCTAAAGTAGCGAATTAATTGATTTTAGGTGAACAGCGAAAAATAAAAGGGAAGACGACGAGCACTAAGAATTAAAAAAAACACTTATAGATTGTAAACAAAAGCATTCAAAGTGTAGTTTCCGTTGCTTAATATATAGATATACATAGTTTGAACGTCGCTCGGAGACAAAAGGAAAACACGCGGCGAGGTGCTCGCTCTCTCGACGCCGCTTCTTTTTAAGATCGCGAAAGACGACGGAGAGTTCTTTTTCTTCTTCTTTCCTTTATATTTTTTCTTTCGCTATTATCGTTAAAAAAATACGTAGATGTCATTGTAACCATTCTGAATATCACCTGCCCGAGGCCCCATTGTTTTCACACAAACACAAGGAGAGGTAAAAATTCCGCAGCGGCGGTTTCTTCTACGCGTGCATATGTGGCGCGCGACAACAATGAGCATACACCGATGCTCGTGACACGACGACGCGTCTGTTATTTTTTTTCGGTTGTAATCGATATATACATATATACATATATGATTAAAGAACATAAAACGACGATTGAAATGCGGCTTTCTCAAATTCCTGGAAAATTCCTTTTTTTATACGAAAATGAATTTACAGAAAATATACTCAAAAGAAAAAAGATGATAAATGAATATGTCGAAAAGGGTTCTTTCGTCGATATAGTTAGAAAGACCATTTAGTGTTATAATAACGATTGAAGTACGATAAATGATACATTGAGACAAAACTGAAGACAATTTTTTTTTCCTCTGGATATACAAGAGGGTTGAGATCATTGTAGGGTAGAAGTTTATTAGAAGGGGATTAATTATTATTAAAAACGCCATTACAGATATTGAATGTTTGCGCGTTGAAGAAGGGAAAAACACGCGATGTATGCTGTCGCTGGGTAAAAGCAAAATGTATTTAAGGGGTTACGAACTGTCGAATAAAAAAGGAAAGTAGCCTTTTTCGTTTTTCATTTGATTGCTTAGAGTACATTTTGCTGAGCTCTTCGAAAGTGCATTTCTACAACACCATAAAAAGTTTGCTGTAAACGATTCACTTGATTTTTTTATGTAGGTATTTGTATCGGAAATAACAAGAACGCGTTAATGTGAATAAGCGATTATTCAAAGTAACAGAAAAAATAGTACTGGCTTGTTTACAACACACTTTTTTCTGCAAAATATGGGGTACAAAATACAAATTGAGGACTAAACAGCAGCTATATAAATAAAAAAATACAAGGGATATCCAAGAGTCCGTGCGAGCGAACAACATTCTATCATCGCTATCTCACGTAACAAAAAAAAATTGCAAAAAGCAACATATATACATACACTTTTTCATTCATCGTTCCACTTTCGAAGGCTAATGTCGTCCTGCCATCCGGAAATCATGTTCGCTCATTCCCATCGTCGTCTACTTTTCGTATTTAAAGAATAAAAAAAAACAATGGAAGTCTGTTTTCAAAACCCCTCAGAAAAAAAAATAAAATGAGCACTTGCGTTTTCCCCGAGCACTAATAGGAAGTAGTTTCATTCTCACTGACGCCGTTGTATTTACAAAAAAATAAAATACGTTACCTACCAGCAACGATTTATTATAGGGTTATTAAAAAAAGAAAACCGCTGATCCGATTAACTACTTTAATCGCGTTCCCAATAATTGTACATTTATTTTTTTTTTCTAAATAAAATCTCATCTCAAAACCTTTCCTTGCCATTACTTCATTTAAATGCATCACAAAGTTTACCAAGCTGCGCGAGTTGAATGTTTTTTTAACTTTTGTTTGAATAGAATTTTCTGTTAATATTACGTATCCGTATTGATTAGGATCATCGTATTGTTAAGTATATGACAATTTAAATTACATTCTAGTTCCAATCAATAATTCAAGAAGTTAAAAGTAAGCTTAGATTATAAACTAATATAGCAAAAGTCAGTAAATTAGTTAAATTCTTAAATTAATGCTGTTTAATACGTAATATAAACGTTGGAAAAGTAATAAAATAAACAAGAGTTAACTGTTTATTTAAACTTTCAGATAAAAATATATCTAAACACTTTTACAACGCCCATAAGGTAATAAAAAAGCATATTTGATTGCAGTTTTAAGTTTTGAAATAAAAACGAAACTTGTAAAGTTCAACTCGTGCTCTCCCATGTGTTACAAATCGCACGCAAATATCATTAAAACAATTTGTGAGGTTTGTTTCTATCTATGTCTATGTGAAACTTACTTTTTTCAGTATTAAATGTCAATCGCAGACGAATAGCTAAAAATGGAGATTTTGGTTTATAATTTTTTATAACAAAAGGCACTTTATCTGCGATTGCATCAACGTCAAGATTATTTTTTTATAACTTCTATGCATCTATGAAATCTTGAAAATGATAAAATGTATATCTTTCTATTTTTTTCAACAAGAACAACTTTTCAAAATTTTATATAATTACGTGTTTATAAATTTATTGTTTACTTTTTTATATTTAACAACAAAACGATTGAATAATTATTTATACAAATACTTTTATGTACATACTGTTTGATAATTATACATTAATCCAAAAGCTTTCTTCCAATTAAACGTTCTGAAGGGGCACATAATTATAAACAATTATGCTTAGAAAAAAACTTAATTAAAATTTAAGCAGCATAATCTTAGAATTTGGTTTACTATTGATAAAAAAACATGTAACATTAATGTAATTGGAATGATTATTTGTTTAAAACAATGTACATTTAATTGCAAATGAGAAAAATGTAAAGCAATGCAATAAGAAAAAATACATATAAAAAACACGTACCAAAAGTGATTTCCGTATAGCTTAGAAATAAAAGGGTCAGAGTCTGCACATCTGACAATGGAAAAAGGGCTTTCGAAACTTTGATTTTCATATTTACAAGCAATAAAACGAAAGTGCGAAAAACCTTTAAAGTTAAAAGAATACATATGGAAAATACAGGGAGAGCGAAAAAAGAAATAAAGAAAAAAGTACATAGCTTTGGTTCATTGTGCAAATATCATGTATTCCTTTTGTTAGCTATAATAAAAATTAATAGTACGTATATAATTTAAGTTGCACGTAAATGGACTCATAGAAAGTTGACTTGTAGATCATATTTTGTTCGATAGTTAATACATAACAAAAGGTTGTACGCGTAGTGGGTATTAACTTATAGAATTTGTATACTCGAGCGATTTTCTCTAAAACTCTTTTTTCTCTCTCAGCATTTTTTTATATTGTAGTAGAAACAAAAAGAGACCGAAATCAAAATTTCGTTCCTCATACACCAACTTATTACATATATATAGGCTTTTTCTAAAAAGAATTTTTCTTGTCTTTTGATTCGTAGCCAGAGAAAAACGTATAATATTGAAGACAAAAAAAAACAACCAAAAAAATATAAAATACAAAGGCGAGAAGATGGGAATGCATTACTCGAGTGAGAGAGGAACGAAACAAAAAAAAACTACGGCGCGGGTTATTGCAAGTGTGAATTAAACAAGAAAAAAATATTATATCAAGAGGGACACTTTTTTTGAAAGCACCGTGCAATTGTTGCAAATGTGTTTTATCATTGTAAGACTTGAGACTGTATGAGAGTGGTGCAGTGAGTAATAAAGGCACTATTGACATCAGTAATTCTTATTGGTTTAACTTGATCTTATTTTATTTTAGAAATTATACGAGTTAACAATTACGATTCAGACTCGAACGAGAGGAAAACTTGTTTCATTATAATTTTATAGATAGTTTTATTTTGATGTTTCATTTTATAAATTACAAACATTATTTTACATTGAATGTAAACATTGCGCAACAACGTCATATAAAAGAAATTATATGTTGCAATAATTACAAGAATGTTCGAACGTTGCATTTTAAAATTGTACAATGGTAACAAAGCTTAAGCACTTGTAGTATACCTCAATTCCATCAGATGGCAGAAGCAGAATCAAAATAACTGAAAATAATATATAAAGTTGATGCCAATAAAAAATTACTATACTACTATGAAAATAATATATACCAAGTTCTTCAATAATTTTATATTTCTAAACAATTAGAAATATATATACCTTGTTATTATCTGATACACGGGAAGAAAAAATAATTGGCTACTCCGACGAATGACTTAGTTAAATATGGCGGAACTAATAAATATAGTAGAGTGAATTATTAAAATAGTTCTAATGACTACAGCTTTATGCACTTCTTTCATGTATTTTTAAATAAATTCAACGAAACTATGTGCTTCGGAAGATAATTGACTTGGTTGCCCCAAAATTTACAATCAAATTTGGTTGCAGCAATCAATTTTTTTCTTTGTATAGCTTGATTTTATTTTACTTATTATATTTAATAGAACAATTAAAAACTATTAAATTACATATAATGTAAAGAAAAATTTACTTTGTATGAAACTTTCGATTTATGAACGCTTTACTTATACAAAAACTTAATAATAATTTTGTTAACAACGCGTTGCTGTCAATTTGTTTAATTGAATTTTTTTTATAATCGGCTAAATAGATCTAACCTTTTTTATAAGGAATAAATTCATCATGAAAATTCGTAATAGTGATAACACTATAATATAAGCATAGGTTCCTTCGTGTGATTTCTAAGAAGCTGTCAACATTTAGCAATATCCTAAATAAAAATAAAAAAAAATCATGAGAGAACGAGAAATGGTAATATCATTTGATCGTACATACATTTTTATGCTAGTCCACATGTTTTGAGACTCCTAAATATTTTTTAGTGGAATCATCACTACTTAGAAAAAATTATCACTTTTTAAAAAAATAACTTCCGTCAGAGCAGCAAAAGAGGAATCAAACGAAAAGCTAATGGGAGTTCTATCCAAAAATCCAAATGTTCAGAAAGAATCGAAACAGTTTGTGTTAAATGAGAAAAATGATAACTAACAAGAAGTGTACACACCACACCGGGTTCACGGATTTGGCTGAAATGTGTCTCAGGCTTAGTATTAATGGGCCTCAGAGGCTGAGTTAAATTTAGCTCTATTTTAAATTGATCATAACAATTGATAAAAAATTTCTAATAACTTACTCTAGTAAAGTTTATCTCACCCGTTCGTATTTTCGATACGTACCTTACAACATTCATTACAATTACATTTTATATAATTTTATTTATCTGGGTCGCGGGAAAGTTTCAGCCAATCCCAGGTTTGAAATTTTAGATTTGTTCACAAGCTCTTTGACTGAGAAAAAACAACTGTCAAAATAAGAAAATTTTATGTTGAAGCATATTTTCTTCATTAGAGCACATGTTTTTATAACGTACTGTACTTATATCTTCTTTAAAAGCTTCTGAAACAATTTGAATGTATTACAGTGACTTAAAAGTGACATTACAGATTTTTGTCTTCGAAAATTTGGTTTTTAATTCGCAGCGACGTAATTTTCGACTACAAAAATCTCTGTGAATTGTGAATGTAATTACCGATGTGGTGACAAGGTTTTTCCAAAAATTAGTCTTTATATCTTTATATATTTTATTAAGTGCATAAATCGGTAAGGTATTATGGGAATCAAATACCGACACGAATCCAATATGATGATCAACAGATTCATTGCATATTTATATCCCTTCTACCATCGGATTACTTATTATCTATTACAAACATTTATTTTATACAATGTTGAACTTTTATCAAGAACTGGACCCTCTTGTGAACAAGAATTGGTCCCACGCATTTGAATGGGTGATCAAGAATTATTAAAAGTCAAAGCGTATGCATTTTAAATTTAATTATTAAGTGAACATTTTTATTTGTATTAAGGACTTTCACCGGCCAAATAATAAGGTTTTTCAGAAGGAATTTTTATTTTTTTTTCTTCCTACTTGATACAACCAGATCAAGTTTATTCGAATGAAGTGTCTTAAGAAGTAAGGAACATTTTTTTATTGTTTTTATTACAATATGACGGACGTAATAAAAAATTCAAAAATATTTAACATTTTGGCCGCCATTTTGAATTTTCAAAACTAAATTCAGATTCGTTATCAGCGAGCCCAAAAACTCCTGTATACCAATTTTCGTAAGGATATGGCTAAAAGTTCCGTCGTAAATGATTTTTTTTTACAAAACAGGCTGTTTTTTGACTTTGTTTATAAATATTGACAAATTATAGAAAATTTTAGAACCTTTAAACATAAATTTCAATTTCATATCATTCTCTGATCAAAAAAGCATAAAAAAAACGTAAGTTAAATTTAATAAAGACTACTCTGAGATTGCAAAAAATTGTACCAAAATATGTGGTCTCTGAGAGATACCACCATGCCAACATAATTTCATCCACCTTCATAGAATTAATATAAATTACATTTCATCGCAAATAGCACGGCAGCTTCTAAGAAATCATAGAAAAGTACACACGTAGACGCAGCGTTCTTTTTGCACAACGAGAAGGAAAAAGCGAATGGAAAACAAAGGGAGAGAAATTAAAGAGCAAGAGCGGCCGCCGCCGCGGTGCGTACGTCAACGGCAAACAGAGAAAATGAAAGCCCCCAGTAGTGGAAGACTTTCGAGAAAAAGGAGTAAAAGAGAAGCTACACAGAGAATATAAGGGAGGTGTCGGGATGCTGCAAACGCTGACAGACATAATGAGGATTCCAGCGGCGAGATAGGATGTGAGCGCCGACTAGCCGACTGTACGGCCCTGTGCACGCTCGACTACCTATACGTACTCTAGGTACTTCTCCACGTCGTCTCTCTCTCTCTTTCGTGCACTCGCGCAACGATTTCAGCGGGGCTCTCTGCATATATATCCGAGAATCGGCAAAACGCCGGGTATAGAGCGAAATAATTTATGGTATTGTGCGCACTGCTTGCTTTGCTCTCGGGGCTTTTATATAGGGCTCTCCGAGTGTGTGTGTGTGTTTGTGTATAGCGAGAGCTTTGCCCGGAACGAGGCACTGATGCGAAAATTTGCGGGATAGGATATAGCCTGAGCTGGCATATAGACGATGACACTTATATTCCCTTTTTTTTTATATTTTAGATCGATAAGTTTTTAGTCTTTTGGAATTAGAAATATAAATGTTCTTAGTTGGAGATGAAGGGATCTCGAGGTGAAAAATTGCTGTATATATATATATATATATAATTTCGAGGTGTTGAACGAGAGCAAAGATATATTGCGATGGGTGCGAAGCACTAATAAAAATATTGATTCAACGATTCGGACAGCTAAGAATATCCCAGAGATGATATTTGTAATGAACGGGTACGCGCGGCAATTTTGGACGGATTTCATCGCAGCTTATGTACATATACTAAATCAATTTTTTATACTAGCGCCATTATGACGCACGAATGCGATTTTAAATATAAAGTACGAAGAGCGTTGGGAAGATTTATTGGAATAATATGTGCAAAATATCAATAGTTGCAGCGACTGAAAGCTATTCCCGTTTGTCTAAAACTAACCTGTGTGTAATGGTGAATGGATAACATACATGCATGGATCGTTAACGACGTTTGTTTCATCTTCGCCATTATATGGTGCACATCGCAGTATCGGTCGCGATACAGGGCTAAAGACACTCGGAAATAAGTATGTAAAAAAAGAAAAGGATGGTGAATACGGAAAAAGGGCCGGAAAAATAGAGGAAGGACGGCATCCATCGTCGGGTGAGCTATAAGAGAGAAACGAGCTGCTCTCTGCGTATATATGCAGCAGGGGCTTTCAAAAAGGCCTCCAACTCGCCTGCGCGCGCGGCGACGACAGACGATGACCGAATGGGCAAAGACTCGCGCGGAAGTCGAGCTTCGTATCCAGCTCCCTTGTATACCATCGATATATACCTCGACTCTCGTTGTAAATAAAAAGGGGAACGATCTGATATCTTTGCTTTGGATGTGCACGCCCAAGTGAGACGATTATAATGATACTGTTTCAGGCTTCTTGTGTTGGGGATTTTTATCTCGGGCCGAGCAGCAAAAGCAGCAGCTCGTTTGTTGTTTCTATCCGCCGAGAGATGGATATATATACTCTTCTTCTTTGAAGAGAGTGAGAATCTTATATATCGTCTTATGTAGAGCTTTGTATTCGAAAACAAAGCTTATGGTAATTTTAGACATTTTGCAATTATTACTTAACGCTATTGTTGCGGGATTAGAAAGTTTCCAATGGCCACGCTGTGATTCGTTGAGTATTGGAATCGTAAGCTCTCAAAACTTGAGTAGATTTGTAATTCTTCAGCGATGATTGAGAGGAAAAATTAGAATTAATCTGCTGCAAATGGAGAGAGGCTATATCAAGGGACTATTCTGGACAGATTTACCTTCTTAAAATTAGACCAAATAAGTTTGTTTTTTTAAATGCATAATGCAATCTTTTTGCATGGATAATATTCATCCAATTAAATCTTTTGCGCGCAGTGAAGAATTTCTAAATTAGGGATAATGAGCTATAATAATGAAGTTTGTACAGTTTTCTGTTTTTGACCATCAACAGATATTGCCTATCTACAAAAAATGTTTTCCAGAGTTGCAATTTAAAATTGAATCGATCTCTAAAAATATAAAAGAGCACTCGATGCAACAGTCCGCAAATAAAGTAGCTTGCATAATAACGACGCAAAAATTACGCCACCCCGGCCATAAACATTCAAATATAAATCTCAAGTCCATTCAGCCTGAAAATATATACAGAAATCAATGCAGTCGAGGAGAAAAAACTTCCAGATACAAAAATTTCCATCAGCAACCTCTAAATAAAACTCCCTTCTTTCTTTTTTCCTGCCGCGTGTGCAAAGTAACACTCGAACTTCCAGCGTAGGAGTATTCGAACACATCACATATATATATAAATACGAGGACGAAAAATAACCAAGAAGAGGAAGGAAGAGGAAGAAGAAAGATGGGATACGGGGGTCCGAAGGGGGGAGAGAGAAAAAAAAAGATCCAAGCAAAGTAAAAGGTCTTTGGGCGCAAAGAGTAAACACGGCGAGGTGCGATTTGACGAGAGTAAGAGCTGCTGCTGCTGCTGCTCCAACTTGCAAGCTGTCCCGCACATCGCGCACGCTCGACGCGTAGCTGGAGCGATACATATATACGTACATATATATCACGCGAGAGAAAGATGGAGAAAGACAGAGAGAGATAATAAAAGAGGGAATGACAGAGAGATTAAAAGTGCGAGAGGAAAAAAGAAGGAGAGAGAGAAATATTGTGTGTGTATATATATATGCATAAGCCCAAAGGATCTCGCACGAGTATAAGAAGAGCTGCGCAGGCTGGAATCTGTAAATCTGTCATTGCGGCCATATTTGAGAAAGAGAGAAAGAGAGAGAGAGTGAGAGAGAGAAGTGCACGCGCGCACGAGTCACTGTATATGCGGAGAACTTATGCCGAGGCTTTCTGCTCCTTTCTCATATTCGCGAGTCGGACGCGCGATTTCGCGGGAATGGCTTTGCTGGATTTTCACTGGTTATTTAATTTTTCTCGCAAAATTTTGCAAACGTTATCAATAAGTATTCTCATTATCTATATTATGTATCGGGTTTCAGTTAATAGTTTTCATTTTGTCATAAAACTATCGAACGGTTCCATAACACGCACAAGCTTTTATATATGTATAATATATAGTAGCTAC
Source organism: Megastigmus dorsalis (assembly GCA_900490025.1). Taxonomy (NCBI): domain Eukaryota; kingdom Metazoa; phylum Arthropoda; class Insecta; order Hymenoptera; family Megastigmidae; genus Megastigmus; species Megastigmus dorsalis. The sequence goes on from UELU01147816.1 coordinate 48,204, forward strand.
TGGTTAAAAAGATAAATTAATGACATTGGATATTGCATTGATTAAGAATCGTCAGATTTACGAACCTCGTGCAAATGTAATCACCTGCGCGAAGCGATCGCCCGAATGTTTTATTTAAAGTCTTCAATTTTACATTCAATATTTATTCCATTTATTGCATATGACCGAATGAGACACTTACATGATTCAGAATTTGCGCGCGTGCGAAGAACTGGGTTACCTGTTAAAGGTAAACACATCGGCAGAATTACAAAACAAATATATCGAATAAACGAATACATCCTCTTTTCCATTTTTCCCCGATTAATTAAACATTAAATATGCACACGCATAGTTATCGATAATTTTCTTTTAAATTCTAAAGTATGATAATTTTGGTTTATTACTAGGTACTAGGTATAATATGGTATGCAAACTAATACATTTACCGCAAAGACATAAAAATTTCATAATAATGAAAATCATGGAAAAATAGTTTATTCGCTCCAAGAAGCTAATGAACGTGTATTTTTGAAATTGCGGGAAAAAACGTTCTACCAGACATGATTTAAATGTCGCATTAAATGAAACGGTGCATCATAAGAAATCTTTAACGCAACGATCGCACAACCGACAAACTGAAACCAAGAAAACTTCGGATACACAGCTTAACGACGCAGCGTTGAAACTAATCGAAACAAAAAAACCCGGTGATTAGAAAGCCTCGGTATCGAATCATCGCATGTATACCGCTGCGCGAACTTCCGGGGCTCATCGTCAAAACGGAAGTCCACATACATATATATACCAAAGCTGTTGAAATATACGATTGCTTCCTGCCATTGCCGCTAACTATTTTTGAACGATATACCAACGTACAAACGGTTTCGCAGGAAGAGCAAGATATAATACGGTAATATATACAGGTATTTCGGTCTGAACTATCGCGAGGCAATCGGATCTCGTATATATATATATGCCGAAAACGACGTTACGTCGATTGCGCTTTTAGTGCGGTTGCACTTTCGCGCGTGGCTTCCATGTACAACAGCGCATATAATTAGGCTGCAATCATAACTGGACACATTAAATGTCTGTTGCTATTAATATATATATATATATATATGTATCTTTCTGGTGGAGCTTGGGGCGTTTGTGCTTTAAATAGGCAGCGGCGTTCTGCTGTAGGTTCTTTTGTCTTTTTAGAAATGAGAGAGATCGTTAATGTTAACTTGGGACTCGTTTAGCTTCCGAACGTAATAATAGATAGAGGACGCATAGTAGAGTTCGGAATCGATAGAAAGACTCGATGATTGTTAGGAAGAGATGCTTCTGTTATAAGTATTATATTTACTTCCTGGTCTTGTAAGTAATACTTTTTAATTGATCATAAATATTCCTGCGAACGTCTTAATATGTTTAGAAATGCATTTAATAGAAATTGCGACGTTCACCTTACCGGTATCCTTTCATTATTGGAAAGATTCAATTTTCAATGAGTCAATCCTACAAATGAGCAGCCGCATATCATCGGAATATGTTACGAGAAAAGGTGCCGTTGACATTATTCATATAGAAATAATCGATACATATAATGCGCAAATAAGGCTGCTGCAACGCGAGGTTTCCTCTCGAATGGCGACCAAAGGCCAAAAAAAAAAAGCTAGTTAGCCTATATAAACCACTCCGGTCGCGCGCGCATGCAGTAGTTTAGCGAACAACGCAATTGACCGGCGGCTCATCCCGCGCCCACGCTAAATTTAATACACACGGACACAGGACGGCTTGGCCGCGCGGTTCTCTGCAATATCACGCGAAAATATATAAAGGCGCGCCGCAGCTCTCGCCGACATTCCGCGCTTCGTGGCAAAGTCTCCGAAAATCTCGGTTTATATATAGGTATATATACAACATCGGTACCGCAACGCGCGCCGGCTATTAATGCTTCGACCTCCACTTATAAACACTTCACGAAAGAAGCGCCGCCGCCGCCGCCGTAGCAGCAGCGCGGAATATGTCCATGTGCCGCCAGCAGAAGCAGCCGCGGGAAAAGCTTCACCAGTGAGTGTGTATGTGTCTGTGTGGGTGTGCGGGCGGACGGCAACCGCAAGTTGTCGCAACAGAGAGAGAGAGAGGAGCTGCGGTGTGTCGTGGGCAGCGTTGACGGATTCACGGCCCGAGTCTCTCGAGAGAGAGGAAAACGAGGGGCTTTTCGAATCGGATGCAGCTTCGCGGTGGCGGATTTTGACTTCGTTTCGGTTTAATAGGATATATATATATATGTATATACGATGTCGAACGTAAGATGCAGCTATACATGTCGTTATAAATAATTGGAGGCGAGTGAAACTTGTTTTTAGGTATATTTGAGGAATTCCATCTACTGCAAGTCATATTACATGTTTCCGATGCCTTTATAAGCCGGATGATGTAATATTTTTGATCGGACCTATACGCCAAAGTTATATAGAATTCCCGATCATCATACAAGTATACCTAAAGTGGTTCAATTTTTTTCATTAAATTGGAAGTTTTCATACGTTCTATAGGCATTACGTATAGAGAGTACGCCAAGTCCCTTTAAAAGAAGTTATCAATCCATATATAACGAGGCAGCGCAAAAAACAAGAAGCAGCAGTCCACAATCATCACCGCGAAACTCGAGAATTTCAAAAATGCAATAATCACGTACAAACTCGCTAGAAAATAACGCGCCAATGAAAAATGGGGGATACACGGCAGGAATGGCAAAAGTTCCGCCCCGTACCAATTAGTCAATCCCATATCGTTATAAGTATTTCTCTGCACGTGCAGCTCCTTTTTCGCGCGGTCGCGCGCAATTTTTCGTCGCAGTAGCGCAGAAGCGCCAGCGCCTAGGGTCTCGGCTCGATTCATTTGTCGCTCTTTGATGTGGGACGAACGAGCTAACGCCGCGGGAAATTAGGTAGATTTATTGCGAGCGTTGCACGATGTCGCCGCGGCGCCTCCTTCGCCGTCGCGCCTCGCTTCCCGCTTCATTAGCGAAAACTCCCTCGCCCGCTGCTGCATTGACTTCTACGCGTATAAGTACTGCTCGCTTTTGTTGGCCTTGCTGACTTGCGTTATACGCAAATTGCGTATACGTATATGTGTACGTTTGCGTTCTACCGTGTGCGGGAGGATTTCATTGTGTTATGGATCGCGTGCGACCGATTTCGAAATGTATTCTTGAGAAGTTGCGCTGGGATTTAGCGGTAATGAGCAAATGTTTCGTTTGATACTCACTCGTTTTGCTCGTTGGACACGAAATGAAATCTTCGTATCAGTTTTTATTAAAAAACAATGTTGATGTTGCAGCATCGAGCCAATTGGAAAGAATAAGGATAAGAAATCGTTTATCGAATAAGAAGAATGTTTCTATAAAAACAAACGGGAATACACACAGTGGGTTGGAAAAGTCGCACAAGTGCAATAGCTTTTTTTTTTCTCAGACACGTGCAGTTCGAGAGAGTCCGCACTTCAAAGTGTCAATGGGTGGTCCAGCGTCCACGTTTAAACTTAACGACAGGGGATCTCTGAAGCTTACCAGACGCGCGCACTTTCCTATTCGAAAGGCCTGCCTACATCTTTCCCAATGGCTAGTATCGATGGCAAAGCTTTAATTTTCCTTACTGCAGTTTTCTCCAACGAAAGACACCGCGCTATTACGGATTCTGCTAATGGAATCATAGATTTTTCATAAAAATAATATTTGTGCAATTAGTTGAGTCTCGATGCGTCCTTATTAAGCTATTTTGCTTCGTTTCGAGATCATTACCGATCTCTCAACTACCAACGTCGTAATAAATGCTACAGTAATCAGTCTCCCTTCATTACCATAAAAGCAACGAAACGAAGCATTAGAAAAAGCGAGCGCTTCGCTGGAACTCGTAAAAGCTGGAAGCTGCAGATCTATTAGTCCAAAGTGTCTGCGAGACGTATCGTATACATGTTGGGCCACCAAACGGCATCCTAGCCGAGACGTAGACAAATTGTCAGAGTTGTATCGAACTGCCTTATTTAGCGAAAACCGTGCGTCAGCTGCCAGTAAATAACGCGGGGAGGGGGAGGAAAAAAAGGGATACGAGGATCGCCGAAGGAAGGAGGAGGTCGACGCGCGCACACACGCACAGGTCGTAAAATTAACTCTCGTTCGCAGAAACAAAGATTCGGCCTTCGCATCGGGTACTTTTCGCTCGTAAAGGGATAGTACCGATCCTCTTACGATCATCACCTAACGAAAGCTCTTTCGTCGCATCGAGCGCCTCCCGAGTGAGCTTCTCTTTTATACCGTGTGCGTATGAGCCGGCTATATGTCACCCCGCGGGAGATGAAAGAATCCGCGGACTTTACAACCGTGTCGGTCGCGCAACGACTCCATCTGACTCTCTCTCTCTCTCTCTCTATGTGTGTATGTGTGTATGTGTGTCTTCGGGCCTCAGCTCTCTTTCCGCCTTGTAAAACGACGCCCTACTAAATTTAAAATGCGAGAGCCTCGAAGGATGCATCTATATAGAGGACTCGAGGAGTTTTGTCAGACCCACCAGACCTTCGAGTTCTCTGTGTGTGTATATATATGTGTATACATAGACGCATTATATATACAGACGTAGATGCTCGAGTGGTTTCGATAAATTATAGACTTTATTCTGACATAGATCCTTTTAGGGAATTTTGTGGATTGTTTTTATTTGGGAAATTCGAGAGATGAGAGAGCGCAAAGTTTTTCTTTTAAGAAGAAGAAGTGTACAAGTTTGTTTGGGTTAACTGTCCAGCCCTGTTGACCGTAATACAAAAAAAAAAGAATGGCACCAAAATTGACAAACCAAATTGATTTATAAGTCATTAATTAGAAAGGACTGGCCGATTTACTTTGTAATAGAAGTGCAATTAGTCCGTGCTCGAGGGAAACGCTTCCCAGAATACTGAATATATATATATTCAAATATATTTTTCAATCAATCGATCAAAGACGAGATCGAAATTCTATTGAATCTTTACTTATTCTGATTTAAAATTTGTGCAATAAGTCATTCATGCATTCGTACGCAGATTACTTCACTATAGTTATAAAGCTAAAATAACGAATTTTCGGTTCTGTATTCTAAAACGGTAGCATCGAGACATGGAATCCTATATTGTTAAATAATTCAACTATATTTATCAGATGTTTCTACATTTGTCTTTTGGTCTATATGCGAAATGACGAGGTAAGAATGTCAAGTGTCAAAAAAAAGAGATTCCAAAAGATTGAGAGTTTGTCAGGTTGTGACAGATCACTTCTTAAAAGTCGTATACGCGAGCAGACGAAACTTCAAACGTTGACAACTAAGACGAGACAACGCTAGAGAAGAAAAAAAAAGAACCGAGTGAAGCACAACGTCTGCATATACCGTTATACAACGAGATTAGAGACATTTTTCTCAATTTCTAACTAAGCTACTTTGATATGATTGTAAAACCAAATTTATAAATACAAATATTTTATTATGAATCGTATGTAGCTGGAATTTCATTACATTCGACAATTTGAATATTGTAAATAGTCCATTTCCAATAACTTCAAAAAAGCCGGGTTTTCAAAACTTTAAATTACTCATCTGCAGTGAGCGTCGGATGAAATAAAACTGTCGTTGCCATAAATCCAAGATAGAATCAGTCATCCTAATTGTCTGTTTTCAAAATAATGCCAACCTACTACATATATCACGACTTCTGCACCAAGACATTTAATAGATGAATTTGAGGTGATATTCTTATCAAAGCGAATGTAAGAAACATCTCAAAATTAAGCATACAAGTTTGTGCACTATAGGATAATCCGCAGCTGTACGCGGGACAAAAGTGCATAAAGGGATAGAAAAAGGGAATTGAGTCGAGACGCGAGTAAAGAGAGAGAGAGAGAGAGAGAGAGAAAAGAGAAAGAGAGTCATTAAGGTCGAGTGTTGTATCTTCTCGGCTATACGGCTCGAAAGACACTAATATGTTTACACAGCGTCGCTCGCGCTCCGAGCGCATCAATCACGGAGACCCGTCGTCCAAGAGTCGCTCGTACGGGCCTCGCCAGCACCAGTCATACATAACCCTACTCTCAAAACTCCAAAGCCACACGCACGTTCATCGTATATACGAGCCAAAGCTGCGAGAGTTTGACGGACACAAGCGACTTGGCTGTCCCTTGACTATTAACGATGTCTCATCCGCGAGCTTTTTCTTCCGCTTTTTCTGCTGGGCTTCTCGGTCCCGGCACGGAAGACAAATTTACCAGTCGAGCATATATATATGCGTTTTTTTTTCCTAGGCAGCTGACGCGTGCGAGCGAGAGATATATAGTAATTTAATCGGGAATCACTTAAAGACGTGGACGAGGATGATGCGCGTGCGGATTCTGGTTCGTATCGTTCGAAACTGTTGAAAGTTGCCGTCGCGCGAGCGCGGCAGTGTTTTTTTGGATAAGTCTTTGGCTTTTTTTGTGGCTCGTGGACTGTATTAATAGATGCTGACCGACATTGGCATTTTTATTTATTGCGGACGGAATGTGTCTCGTAATCATTGATACCGACATTAAGGGGGTTAACATTCGTGAGGTTTCGTTTTCTTGAAAATTTCTTTTGTATCGCGAATGAACGACAATACCATGAAATTTCGGAGATCCTACACTTTACTGAAATTGAGATATCCATTCGCAAAAGTTATACGAAAAGAAATATTACTTTCGGACTATAACGTGATAATATATCTAGCGGTGCACCTTGCATGACTGCAATATAACGGTATATGTCCAAATATCTTTTGGCAAAGAAAAATAAATTTTAGGTATTGATTCGAATTAATCGTTAAGAGATATTTTTTCAATATCATACGATTTCGCAATTTTCGTATAATTCGCACGTGTTGAAATGGTGTATATCTATAATGTATTGTATGGAAAAGAACGTAAACAAAAGTGCTTACATGTCAAAATTTTCAGAAAAGAATATTACGTAATCAAGAAAATGATTAGTCATCGTTGTTTTAACGACCTAATACAGTTGTCTTTATATTTTAATTATTCACCCTCGAATAGCAAGATTTTTACTTGATGATAGTTAATCCCCAGCTATGCGTTTCTATAAATAAAAAATTATTTCAAATGCTCAAGAAATTGAAATACGTGGTATTCATTGTGAATCGATGCGTTAACCAAAATCGGAAATCAATTTTGTAAACGTAATATAAAAGGTATATCAGGACAGGGAAACAATGGGAAAAGAAAAAAAGAAAAGAATCGAGCTGCATTTAATCGTTTACTCCTTTTCATATTTTATTGTTCGTACACATTTTCCACAATGCGCTGGCACTCAATACAATCTCGGACGAATCTATACTATAGTTCTCAGCTCTCGTTCTCTCGCTGCACACCATCACAATCACGCAACGCACAACCTATTTTCGATCTCTATACATTCAAGCCTTGTCTCTCTCTCTCTCTCTTGCATTCGCCGACGTTATTTACGATCGTCGGATAAGAGTCTATCCCTTCGGATACGTAAGGAGGACATTCGCCGTCCTTTATTCGAGTGGGCCCTTCTAGCCATCGAAATATCAAGAGGCTGCACAAACTTGGATAACACACATACGCACGCACGATATATGTTTATTCGAGGTATAATTTATTAAGGCACTTAGAGGCGGGGCAACGCACAAGGAGCGAGTTTGTCGCGCGATGCATTTAAACAACCCGCGAGTTTGGCATATTCGAGCGCAGAGAGTGAGAGAGAGAGAGAGCAAGTCTCTTTAACGTAAATAGACACACTTTGCCGCCTAATACAAAAGGCACTTTGTTACGCGCGGCGATCGCGCCGAAACAGCCGATTTTTACGCCGCGAGAATTGTAGACACCTTTGTCAAGCTCTGTTTTCCTTTCTGTAGTGTACTCGCGTATTTTAAGCAACTTTTTTTTTCATTGGACAAGTTTTCTTCGACTACTAAAATGTACGTTTCTTCGGCGTAGAAAAAAAAAACTCTTAGAATTACCGATTAATTATAATTATCGTTAATTGTTTGCTTTGGCAATATAACAGTTAACTTTCGTAAATGAATCTTTGGTAAGAAGACATTGTTGATTGTTGGCTATCGGTATCACTATTACTTTGGTTGATAAATACGCGATTGTGTGAAAATTAATTCTAGTCTTCGGCATTTGGCACTGTCAGTGAAGCTTATATACCGGGCACGATTCTTGTCTTTGGTAACTTTTTGTAACTGCATCTTTGTAGGCACTTTGGCTTTTCTTACCGTAATCAATAGATTTTATAAAATTCAATAGCTTTAATCTACTATGATATATTCCATTACACAATAACTTGCTTACAAAACATTAGCTTAACTTTCATTCATACACTAAACGAAGGTTTTAAAACTTTTAAGTAACGTCATTCTTCTTATTTCTATCGATATCTGCATATAAATCAAGCTATACGCCGCAAAATAAATATTATGTGTACTTCTTTATTTCATTGATTTAACAGAAAAGATTTGATGCGAATACTAATTTATTACATAATAAATAATCACTTCTCGATTATGTAAGTAATATTTTTATATGATATATATTTTATAAATATATACTGTAAATATTTGCTGGAAACAATGTTAAAATTCAATTGCATTCTACATATAAAAAAAAAAAAACATTAATTAAAATGAATGCTACTGAACAACTCGAATTCCAATAAATATTTGGTTTTTATATAGCCTCACAGGAGTCACAACGAATCTTGCGCAAAATTTTCTTATCAAAAATTTATTGGTATGCCCTGCCAAGATGCGGAAAGCATAACTTTGCTTATGTTGTAAGATGTACATCGACTCTTGACCTACATCTCAATAACGAATCGAGTAGCGCGAAAGAGCCTCGTGTTCCGAAATCTTTCGATCGACATTAAAAAACAAAAAAAAAACATCAGTTCCTCCTCATCCTCCTCTCTCAAAGAAAACGAGAAATTCAACTACAACACAAAAACTTGATACAAGCCGGTTCCTCTCGCAAACAAACCGAAACACTACCGTGGTCCATAAAGTGGTGGCGCATGCGCAGCAGGATGCGCATGATGACCGGTATAATGTGGCGCGGCGACAGCCACGTGTCCCGTCTGATGTCCCGGATAGGTCCAATGTCCCGCCGGGGCAGCGTAAAACTGATGATGCTGTTCCTGGGTAGGTAATCCCGGCACCAAAGCCACACCACTGGTTGGATAAGCAGCGGCGAGACTCGGTGGTGCGTTGACGGGTCCAGGTCCTGTAGCCGGGCGTTTAGCTGGACTACTCTGTGACGAGGTAGTGTTGGTCGTCGCGGCGGAGATCGGTGTCGCGTCGCAGTCGTCGGGCTCGCAGTCCCGGAAACCCTTGGCGAACGGATTGCTAGCGATCTTGAGCTGAGTGATGCGGTGGTTCTGGTAGGCTGTCACGGCGGTGAAACGGGTCTCGGGGAAGGCGAAGGTCTTGAAGTTCTCGGTTCGCGGATCGGGCGGGGAACCTGGTGGCGATGGGGCCACTACAACGTGGCAACGGGGCTGGTAGCGGTGCATCGAGTTCAGGATTATCTGCAACAGGTCGACCGATCGAACGTTTTTTCTTTTTATTCAATTATCCGCGTTATCGATGATTGGATTACAGTTTAAAGACTAACTAAATTCGTGCATTCTTATCATTTAGCTCCGCGCCATCTGGCGCCTTTGAATACATAAGATTTTTTTTTGTATGGGGATGGAATCTAAATGAAAAAGCAGAGATTTTCTAAACAACCGTATAACATCAAAGCTCAAAGAGCAGTACAGTCATTCCTGAAGAGAGCCAGAGTTCAGATCTCTCGAGTTTTCGTGTAGATCCTAAAAAGCTATAGAACACTCTTATACACTTCCGTCGAGGCCCATTTGCGAAAGGGGTCCATCGTGCAATCCCCTGCAGCGCGCAAAAAATCATTTGCCCCGCTCGCGTGCGTTGCAGTATTATATATATTCACACGCGATTCCCATAATGCATCTCTCTCTCTCGTGTAGCCGCCCCCGTCGTCGTCGCATATATAGTTTACAAGCGCTGAACTCGGTAGAAAGTTTACGATCGCGGGGACGCGTCGCGGCACCACCCGACGACTTAACGATCATCACATCCGAGCGCGCGTATATATATTACACTGGTAGGGGGGGAAGGCTATGCTGTAAAATTTCGCGGTCGCCCCGTTCACCTTGAGGGGAGCCCATAGAGAACGCGTGGTAAAAACATCTGGTGGTATCGAGAGAGCGAGAGTGTGTGTGTGTGTGTAGGGTATGGCGAGAGAGAGAGAGAAAGAGAGCAGATTTATCGTCGCGCTAGAGGAAAGACGATGACGAATAACGCGAGCGAACGAGCCGAGTACTTGGATGTATATATGCTATGGATGACATCCCTCGCGCGACCAGAGAAAGCTGGGCGATGTACGAGAGGCCGACGCGCTATAAAGAAAAGTATATTAGGGGAATATTGTCGTTGACTACTTGGATGTATATCGGCTAAAGGTGCGATAGGCTTTGAACCGATTTTCTTTTTGTTTCGGCGAGTTGTTTCGTTCTGGACGAGTACCGACGAGCGATGTTCGATACAGATTTTTGATTTATATGCGGTAATTGTGTATTATGTCGTGCGTTCAATTTTCATTAGGTTCTTCGGCAGGAGTACCGAGCTTATATGGGAAATCGACATTGCGGTGCAGCTTATCACAAAAACCAATTCGATCGAATCTGTTCGCGCTAGGACTTACTCCTTCATACGCGCTTTATGCTTTCATGAACAAACCAAGTTCTCGGTGTGTTGAACCTTAAGGAAACAACGCGATCCTGCTCACTGTATATACATACATTAGAGAAAAGATATATTCCAAAGAAAAGAGGAAGAGACGCTGCAGGGGGCGGCGGAGATGTTTGACAGTCGGAGGAGTACCGGTGACTAATTGGTGTAAAAAAGTGCATTATATATTCCTCTCCCTTTCCATTTCTCTCTCTCTCTCTCTCTCT
>UELU01147816.1:69227-103545 GCA_900490025.1 Megastigmus dorsalis
GAGAAAAGATATATTCCAAAGAAAAGAGGAAGAGACGCTGCAGGGGGCGGCGGAGATGTTTGACAGTCGGAGGAGTACCGGTGACTAATTGGTGTAAAAAAGTGCATTATATATTCCTCTCCCTTTCCATTTCTCTCTCTCTCTCTCTCTCTCTCTCTCTCTCTTTCACTCTCACTCTGACACAGACGGGATTCGGGAAGTAATAGGAATCCGACACCGCGCGCCACGTTCTCTATCTCTCTCTCGCTCTCTTTCTCTGGAGGCGCGCTCGACTGCATCCAAGGCACAAATTCTCCGGGACAGACGTTTACGAGAACATGTGCGCCGCCGCGACACGGCGACATTCGGTATATCCGAGGTCTCGAAAGAAAGCCGGGGAGAAATATTTGTATTGGTCTCTTGAGGAAAAGTGGAACTGATATATATATACATACAAACACGAACAGCAGTGGTTTTCTCCTTTTTGAACGTTTTCAAACTGTAGGTCGGGGCAAAAAAAAGTAGTGATTTTAAAAAGATTTAATAATTAAATATTTCGATATCTACTTTAGCAACGGATCGAGTTTGCGGGAAATAAATATTGAGCTACGTATGCAAAATATCACGAAAGACCAAACTAACGTTGCATTTAAAGAGCATACACAAAACCCTCATTGATAACTATAATTACGAGAACTTGCAAAAGCGCATGCACACGCACGAGAGACACTCGTCATTAACGCTCGCACGCGCGCGAAATCTCTATATGCCCTTCTCTATCCTTTTTTTCCTCCAATATAAGCAGGCCCGAGCAAAAGGATCATAATTACTTTGGCAATTAGGGGCCGAGTTGCGCTGCGCGTGTGTGGCCCGCCGTCGCTATACGCGAGGAAGAAAAGCCGTAAGATGGATTTCACGCTCGTTGTGCACCCGTCAAACTCTCTCTCTTTCTCGGCATCCTTTTTTTTTTTCTACTCGCTCGCGCATTCTGTACATATATATGTATATATAACCCTTTGGTTTTTTGGCGGCAATCCGGAAACGCCCGATACAAAGTGTCAATTAAGCCTGCGAGGCGCCGCGGATGACACATTCCGTTCCGCCTGTCGGGATTCTTCGCGTTGCAGCGAACGTTAACCGGCGGCCTTTTTAAAACGGTCGAACGGAACGCGTAACGTTCCATGCCATCTGGGGTAGAATATTATACTTTTCGAGAATATTCCAAAAGTGTGTTTTTAGTTTGCCAATAATGATATATAGGATTCGATGAAGCGACGGAGTTGATTACATCGCGGGATTCGAGCGAACGGCGTATAAAACCAAGACCGAATAATACGCTGACTTTAGCTAATTCCTTCGGCTGTGAAGCCGCAAAGTATAAGCTATGTTATATATATATACACAGAGAGAGAGAGGCGACATGCACATGGGCCCCAGCGATCGTCTCTTCCAGACACCTTTGCTGCGCGCTGTTTACGAATTAATGCGCAACCGAGGCATTCCTCGGTCTTTTAACGTACCTCGACTATAAAGAATCACTTGCTCAATCAATAAATGTCAATCACCGACGCTGCCGCGCTGTTGAGTTTATACCCGACGGAATTAATTGCATAAACGCGGTCTTAAAACGGATTATTATGACATTGGCGGGGAAGCGGTGTGAAAAAGCGCCGAAGCTTTAAGTTCGTTTAGTCCCGCGCTGAAAGTCAGAGTATAACCTACATGGCTATATATGTATACCGGTTGGATGAAGGACAAAGAAGCTTTTAGCTGCATGAATATAATTAAAGAATTCTTTTTTTTTTTTCTTATATCGAAATAATAGCAAACTTGTTTCAGTTTCTTTCGAAGTGGTTATCGATGAAAAAAAAATGCATGTATATCATAAGGTGAACGCAATATGCGGCCACTGGCGATAAAACACGATTATTCATTTGTTCAGCGATATATGCCGCAACCCAATTTAATAAAAAGCTTTAAATAAACCAACGCACAGTCCAGCTCTCGCGTTATTACAGAAATACAACGGCAGCCAATAAATTCCGAATATTAAGTCGCGCAGCCCACTTATTACACAAAAAATTACACATTTATCCGCGTGCGCGGCGGCGCTTTTGCCGGAATCCAATTAGCTCGTTTAAAGCTCGCAATAATTTCGTTTGACGTATAATATCGTACGGAAGATCGGCTTCTTTTTTTTTTTTCTTTTCGTTCACTCGGAGGATGACATAATTCAGAAGGAGAATCTGCGTAGTTTATTCTCGCGGCAATTAAAAAAAATAAAGCTTTTAACGACGCGTCATAATTTCGTGCGCTGCACACACATGCAGACGAGCTTGCCGGCTCACAATGTACATTCGAATAATTCTGTGCGGCGCGCGAGACTGCGACGCTCGTATCTCAGGTCAATTAAGGCGAAGCCGTCCGAAACGACAAACACGTGGGCCTCTCTCTCGATGCCTCTCGCTTAACCCTGTCTTCTCGAGCGACTTTATGAAGGTGTTCCCGGCCACCGTTATGCTGAGATACTGGCGTGTATATATACCGAGGGCTGATCCATCGCGTGCGGATATATCTTACCGGTGGTGGTGGTGGTCTCTGTGTGTTCTCCCGGATCCGACCTCACGGAATCATGAAGGGAATCTTTTTAACGACACGACATTCTGCATGCTCTCGATATCACCCGAATTAAGTTAATTAGACTCGCTGTATTTGCTTTTGCCAAATGAATTTATACTCGGAGATTTGAAAAAGATCCTCACCCGCGACTATTTTGACAATCGTCGAAAGAAGATTGAATGTAAGACCTATAGCTAAATGGAAAAACCTATTGTATACCCACATGTCCATTATCGTCGAGCTGATTGTTGGTGAGCTTGAGCTTGTCGAAGGAGACGGGCTGTTTCATCCAGTGTGAGCCGCTCGCCGGACTATCGGGATGCACGTGGATGCGGGGCGGCGATACCGGATCGGCACGACCCGCTACTACCCAGGCGCTACTGTGGAACGCGTACCTGTACCGCTTGTCGTCGCAGGGCACAAAGTCCATCACCAGCAGGTACTCGGTATTCGCTTCCAGGCCGAACAGACGGCACTGAAATTTTACAACGACGATACAAATTTCTTTTTCTTTTTTAACTCGAATATGTAATGGTATGTAGGACTATCTCTTCGATCGAGTTTTACGGAAAACTATCGACTGGTCGACATGCGATTCAACTCCAATGATAGTTTTATGATTTATGCAGCGGGAATTGACAGTGACGCTTTTTGGAAATGTATAATAGATAAGTAGTAAGGTGTGTTTAATGAAACTGGCTTTCAACATCGAAGGAGCAAATAATTAATATTGACTTCAGGTAGGGGAAAGTGTAGCGAAAGTATTTGCAATGATTTTTAATATCAATATTTTTCTTAATATATTAAAGATTGGTACGTCGAGAGAAAAGAATTGTTATAAATGTTAATGAAATAGAGAATAGAAAAGGCTTCTTATACTGGTTCCAATCGTCCATTTAATCTAATGTAATTATATTCCCATTATTCTTTAAAAGGCAATTAACAAAGCAATAAACACAATTTTGTTCGATATAAACATTATTTCAAGTCGAAATCGAATGAAAATAATAAAACTCAGTAAAATCTTTGGATCCCGCCTGTTTAGCCCATTTTTATGACTATTTGTGAGGCGATACGGACTTTTCGAAATCTTCAATATGCACTCATTAACTCTTTCACTTTTATATTTTACAATTTGAATGATCTATAAAACTTGTACTAATAAAAAAAATTGAGGTACTATTTAACCCTTTCACGGTATTACTACATTTATAAGGATCAATCCTTTTGGAAATCCTCTTACACCTCAATACTTTCCCCTACATATATGATCCCTGTTCCCAGCATCGACTGCACATTTTCGATTGAAAACCACCCGAATGAAATCACCGTCATCCATCTCGAGTCAACGATCCGGTAATAATCGCCGAAATCGTGCGGATAAAAGCAAGAATACATTGCACGCAAGAGTCGCAACATACCTGGAAGGTAGGAAACATCCGTCTGCCGGCTTTGGTAACGATCATCTCCGTGCCAAGCTGATGGAACTCCTCCCACAATGGCCTGGCCTCGAGTGCAGCACCAGCCCCGACCAACGCCGGATGCAAGGGCCTCTTGGTTTGACCGGATTCCTCACCCAGACCGTTGCTATCCTCGTTGCGGTTATTGTTGTTGCTGTCGTTGCTGTCGCGACAGACGTTAGCCTCGGTTGACATGCGCCCGCTCGCGTGTCCTGCGCTGCTGTTGCTGTTGCTCGTCGTGTTGCTGTCCCCGAGACTTGGCGAGGGTGGCCTCTTTGCGTTGCTGCCTGCCGTTTGGAGACATGCTGAACAATCGGTATAAATCGTGCGTTGTAATAATGAGAAAGTGCGATATCGTTGCTCCGGGGGAGACGGACGCGAGAACAGTCATTTATACGCTGATTTATACAGTTCTGCATCATTTTGCGTATAATGACTTATCGTAATACATTGATAAAGCTAAATGTTAATGATACAGAATCGGTTGTTAATGATTGGAACTAGTTGGTATCGAATCTCGACGGTACAACCATTTCTGATAACGTTGTATGAAAAGTTCGCATTTTACTCAAAGCTCTTATTACTGCGCGATACAAGTTGAGATAAATTGCTCATTTTATATAATCAACTATTGATAAAGGAAAAGGATCGTTAACTTTTGCAACGTTTTAAAATTTCCAGAAAAATTTTAGATAGCAATCGCTCGATCCGCATACAGTGATCCTTCACAAGTTTCACGATATAAAAATCTGCAAAAACTATTATCAATAATTTTCTTTGTCAGAAACTATCTTATCATAGCTATCGGATATCGATTTAATCTCTTTCCGCATTCCTTTCTCATTTCTCACTTGCCGACATTTTCAAACACCAGCTTTATCCATCGGCGAAGCATCGAAAAGTTTTGTTCAACAGACAGACAGACCAAAACAAATCATAAAAAAAGGAGCTACCAACAGTCACAACGGAAAGCCGTTAAAATGTAGGAATAGCAGCTCTGAAGAAAAACTCGATAAAGTAGAATAATATACCGAGGGACCTGGAAAAACCGCCTGGCTCATCGAATTCCAAGCTGCACATGTAGTCCCCGCGGAATGCAACTTAACTTTACCGTCGCGTGCACCGCACGGAACCAAATGTACAGTGTGGCTCTCGACGAATCTTTCCGATTCCTCTCTCTCTCTCTCTCTCTCTCCACACAGACGAGAAGCAAACGAACCTCCTTGCCATTTATCTCGAGCGCGCGCGAGCAAAGCAAAGCAAAGGACAATGCAACGAAATGAAAAAGATGCTCGCGAGGGGAGGACACGCCCCTGCTGTTTAGTCGGAGCAAATAGCTCGCGTCAACCTATATATAAACCGAATGATTAAGGGTGCTTTAATTTATATCAGAAGTTAAGAGCTCGGCCGCAGAGGCTCGCAAGGGGACACACACTCGCCATTCCGATGACTCTGTTACCTTTTTTTTCCTGCGTTTTCTTCCGAGAGAAATTTATTCGAGATGCACAGCGTACCCCGTTTTTGCTTCTGCGCGACAGTATTATAAGCGACAAGAGGCGTAGTAAGATACGATGAAAGTTTAAATATGGTCAAAATGGAATTTGCGATTCGGAAGCAATTGATAATAAGTAAGGCGTCTTTTGACAAAAGATGCTTTTGTTAGTTGCATAATCCTATGTGAAATTTATATCGCTGTATTACCTTACTAAAGAGGGATCTATTCAATGAGCGTTATAAACCGATTTACTCACAATCAATCCTCCACTTTCTCTAAATACACGTACGATTCCCTACATTATCTAAATTTAGCAGATCGCCTTCTCATCAATGGGACAAGGGCGAGCGTTTTTTTTTTTCAATTCGGCATACACCCTGCGACCGAGAACACTCTCGACTGAAATACTTACGATTCCACTGGTTTTTTGCCGCGCAGCAATCCGACGGCACGGAGCTGCGGAGAGATTTTAAGAGGCGAGCTTGCGACGCCAGTATATATCTCAGGACTACAACGCGAGCTAGCGAGGTGTAACGGAACTCGGTCGGCTAAAAGAAGCGAGTCGCCTATAGTCGTGATGCCTGGTAAGCTCGAGTTAGACTTGGCAGCGAAAGGATTTGACCTCGGACAACGAGTCGACCACCGGGGGAAAAGAAACGAGCTTCTCTGCGTACTCTTCGAACGTCTATATAGGTATTATATACCTCGTGTGGAACGATAGTTTTTTCACTCGGCGGATGAAATTTTGTCTCGTTCTTTTTTTTTTTTTTTGTTTCTTTTTCGAGAAATTCGAAAAACGAAATTGTATTTTTAGCGGAGGAAATGTCAGTGAGATCGAAGGTAATAAGTGCAATGCGAATACGAAGCACTAGGGAAAAAGTAGTTAATAAATTGTTTCGTTATTTAATAATTCCATACAATTTAAAAGAGATCCATCTAAATTTGTTTTTAATAAAAAAATTAGATGTGCAAATCAAAAATTTTAATGTTTTAATGAAATGTGTTTAGGTAATATAAATACGTTTGTTCGTTAACGACATTTAGTGTCTTTGTAAAAAGCAATTAATTTAAGGGACGGGAATTTGGAATTTATCAAGAGAAGATAATCGACACACTTGGTTTCAACCTTTACGGGTTTGCACATATACTTTTAACTGTCACCACGTGAATTGAATTCAGTATACCTAGTCTACGAATAAATAACGTAGAAGATATTTAAAACACAAATATTTTTTACGCACTGGGCAAAATATATAACAATACATATTCGGTCATTAAGATCGTCCTTTTCAAGTAGAAAAATAGTTGGATCAAAGAAATTTCAAAGTAAACCTTAAGTTAAAAAAAATCAAATTCCTTCCCTTCTCCGCTGACAAAATTAAAATACACAATTCTATCGTAACAACCCTACACCTATTAATCAACGACTGAGCATCACCGATCACTCGCTCTAATATTGAAACTCCCACGTAAACAGGAATAGTCGAGAGAAAAATTAGTCATACCTTCCATTTGCTGCATCGGCGAGGGTACAGGAACGATTATCGGCTGATGCTGCGGCTGATGCTGCGGCTGGTGCTGCTGATGGTGGTGGTGATGGCTGACCCATTGCTGGTAGCAGCAATCGCCGATCGGCTCGTGGCGTTGCTCGTGTTGTTGCTGCTGCTGCTGCTGCATCTCTCACCTCTCTCTCTCTCTCTCTCTCTCTATCCTCCCTCTCACTCTTGGAATTCACACTCTATCTCTCTCTCTTTCTCTCTCTCTCGCTCTCTCTGTGTCGAATCACACATATACAGTAGCGCAAATCGTCACCTGCGCACTCTCGGCATTCCCGACAGCCTCATTATAGACTTGGTCCAGCCTCTCTCTCTCTCTCTCTCTCGTCACTCGCGCGTCACACACTCGTGTCCGGTCCACTATATACACACAGAAAAGGGTACACGAGCCAGTCGACGAATAATTCGACCCGATCCGAGATCGGTGTGTATTAGCGCGCCCGT
Source organism: Megastigmus dorsalis (assembly GCA_900490025.1). NCBI lineage: Eukaryota > Metazoa > Arthropoda > Insecta > Hymenoptera > Megastigmidae > Megastigmus > Megastigmus dorsalis. The sequence continues at coordinate 76,781 of UELU01147816.1, forward strand.
GTTTGCGCGCGCCCGCCCGTTACACCTCGTCCCGCCAGCAGAGACTAAGCACCCCGACGACAGGTCGGTCGTCGAAGCCTGAAAACGTCTGCCGTCTCCTGGACTTCCCGTATCCCGCGTCCCTCGCTCTGCCCCCGTGCCGCTCGCAGCTCGCGAATATATTCCGCCAACAGGTCACGTCCTCGCCTCGGCTCGCGCTCGCTGACAGAGACTTAGACTCCCTCCTATGGTACAAGGCCGAGAGAGAGAGAGGAGACCTGGGGCCGAGGAGAGATGAACAGGCCGCGGAGAGAGCTCCGGAGAGACTAGTCGAGCGACCCTTATCATCGCTCCATCATTCTCTCCTTCGCCTATCGCTCTCTCTCTCTCTCTACGCTAGCGCACAAGGGGGAAACGCCAAGACAGAGAGAGAGAGAGAGAGAGAGAGAGAGTCGAGGCGGAATATGTATGTTGTAAAGGGAGGAGTTTGTCGGGGCCGACGCCTCCTACGCCCGCGCGCACCCACGCGATCATGATGCTGCTGCGGCGATGGTCTGGACCGGAGTCTGTGCGCAAAGCACAGATACGTGGGGAGGGAGATGCGAGTGCTGCCAGAGCGAGAGAGAGAGAGAGAGAGAGGGAGAGATGCTGCGTGGGCGGAGCGTCGGTGTAACGGTGTGCGGCATCGATGAGAGCTTTCGCGAAAGCGTCGTTCGCCGGGAGACCAACGCGTCTTACGGGAGCTTTCGATTTTTTGCCCTATATCGATGTTCTTTTGGAGATTCGATGGAAATCCCCTGTGCTCGTTTAAATTTTTGTGTCTGAGAGACTCGACGTTTTTTCGTTTTCTAAAGGTCGATAGGCATTAGACAGTAAATCTTACAGCGTATAATCCACCTACGTACTTTATGTATAAATGTTAATTTTCTTTTTATTTTAGTAATTTTTTTTTTATTATAAATATAGATATGTAAGTAAATTGTATAATTAGATGAACCATAACAATATAAATAATCACATATAGTACGTTGCATATGCTAGTTATATCTGATAAATAGTCTTATAAAGCTAAACTTTTTACTGTCCACATATCATCCGCCTGTGTTCGACTAACATTAATTCAAAATATTTATTTCCGGTATATTATTTTCTCTCGTGAAAAATGTAGCTTCAAAACTTATCGAGAACTCTTTCTCGTCGTGAATCCACGGTCGCTTAGGTGTGAATCACCGATCGTGCATGTATATACAGAATATGAGCACGCGACGAAAGCCAACTAAAGACATTGGTTATAGTATATAATATCGCTTATATACGAGGGACGATTGGCAAATCCTTTCTCTGCGAAGTCATCGAACGCATTCGACGTGTATATATAAGCGAACGATGGGATACGGCGATCGGTTGGATTTTCACGCTTCGACTCTCAATCTCTCATTGGGGTTGTTAGATACATCGTCGACCGAATCGCTTTTCCTCGCTAGAGATGCATTATCGCAATGCACGCGTATATACACTGGCTTTACGTTCAACGGAAGACCCACCGACTCTGACTGTTGGGTCTCGTAGCGTTCATCGTCCCTCTTTCATTATAGTTTCTTATTTTCATTTCTCCATCTCTCCTGACCTTTTTTCTTTTCCATTTAAGACATTGTTAAATGTTGAGAACTTCTTAGAAAGCGCAAGAAAGTACACCTGTAACTTGTATTTTCTTTTTTAAAGTTCTACGAGATCAGTCGCTGCTCGAGTTCTTTCAATTCTCATAATGTTTGCGAATTCTTACCAACAGATTGTGCGAACTGATTTTTTTTGGCCGTCATAAACTGCAGCTCCAAGTTTTTCCCATGCCGTGCTCATAAGTGCACATAACGATTACATATTTACGTCAATTGATAGTTATGTCGACGTTTACTTTGTCGTTATCATAACGATCTCTTTCGCAAGTTTCAAATTGTGACTTTTCTCTGGATTCGTTCGAGTATATAGCTTCCCTCTCTCTCCTCTCAGTCAATGCGTTTTCTTCCTTCATTCTGTTTTGGCCGACGAGCCAAAAGGAGGGGTCCGATCGGCCGCGGGAGCCACCCAACAAATTAGTAGACATTACTTGGCTCTGCTACCCGTAATACAATACTACCCGACACGTCCATCCGTTTTTCTCACTCGCACTCTCTCACTCTCTCTCTCTGATCTCTATCGTGTCTTTTTTCACTCGCACGGCGCTCCACTGCTTTTTGGCCTGCGCGCGAGAGCGTATTTAGTCCTAAATATGCTATATATCCTCTCATTTTTTGTGTTTTTTATTACGCACATTCATCTAACTGCCTGCCGTTAAAATATAATGCTTGCACGAAGCTATAGCTATTATTTTGAGACGCGAAACGTAATATATATACTAAATGCATGAGGGCGTATTTTAAGAATATAAAGTCATAGTTATTGTGATATAGATAAAGTTTAATTATATTTTATTCCAAAAGTCGAAAGGTATGCAGATAAACTCTTTATATTCTGGTAGCTGCGTCGTAATAATTTTTAATAGTTTTCTTAAATTATTAGAAAAAAATTTTAATGTGTACTCATTTTTTCATATATAGTTTAAAAAAATTTAAAGCGAACGAAAATGTGTGGCACCGTGCGAAAATATGTGAGAGTGTGCGCAAGCAAATTTCAATAGTATTATATATATATATAATACCTGTCTGAACAATCACACTTGGAACACTTTCACACATTTTCACACTTTTGAAAAGATATTAAAATTGTATTCGTCTAAGTATATCTTTTTTAAACTAAAATAAGGTTTCATACGGCGCAATCGTCAGATGCTTACTCGTATTGGGTAAGAATATGCGCAAAAAGGATAGCACTGATGTACATACCATGCTTAGGCATTGTAAACAACGCGAATCACATCTCAATTTTTTTGTTTTTAGGCTGTAAGAACAGTACTTATATACCTATTAACATTCAAAGTAAATAGATTGACGGTGAATCACCATCAGAAAAATAAATGGACTATATTCATAATATAGGTATAGTCGCATATCCTGCATATTATTTTAAGACACCGCCTAGATCCTACATAGATTCTACACCATTGTTAACGTCTGTTTTCATTGAATTCTAAAATTTCTTGAATTCTGTGAGCAGAGGTATATTCAGCTGTATATTATAAAATTTATGTCTTCTCACTCCTGAGTCAATAACCTTAGAAACTTGAAAATGGATTTAATTGAAAAGATTCGATGTAGGAAATGAAGAATCATATCCTAAATTAAAGCTGTATTCGCTGCAATAGAAAAAATAAATTATTATAGGCATTTTCAATTTCTAAATTCGCGAATATATGTGTATACGTACGCAGTTAAATTGCTATACAAACCAGTCAGCAACTTGATTCCAGAAAGTTAGAAATTCAAACTCTGTTAAGCTTTATGAAGTGCGCATTGTAAGCATTCTAAAAAATTACTGCTTTATATAAAAAAAAACTATGATATTTTATCATGTTATACCTTTTTAAAAAATATCGCTTTTTTAAAATTGAAAATATTAAAAAGTTCGAATATTCAAGCTTAACTCAACACTTTGGGTGTTTAAGTATTAGTTGAAAAAAACTGGATTTTTTAAGCAGAGATAATAAATGATAAGCTTTGATGATTTCGGATGAAAAGCGATAATTTTGAATCATTCTTGATAAAATTATTAATTTTAATCATTTTTGATAACAATTATAATTATTATTATATCATGAATTGTCATTTTTTGTAAAAAATTATAATTGTTAACATAAATTATCACTTTTTATTAAAAATAACTTTTATACTCAATTAGAGCTTTAATTATACGCAATATATTTTACACAGCATTCATTACGGCTCAATAAATACTTTGCATTGTGCGAATTCACAATACTTACTTACTGCAGCTGGCCTTCGATCGTTTAATAATTAGTTAGTATTATACTTGGTATAGATTTAAATGAATCTTTTTTAGTGACATCTCTAAATATTCAATATTTTTTTTTAATTATAGCAATATTATTTACATTCCCGTGGGTTGTACGTTGAAACGATAAATATCTCTTTGTCAGTATCCGACATTCGTACACTAGAGTATAGCAGTAAATACAGTATCTTATTACCGGAACCTTTTTTAGACTTAATCTGACTTAATAATATAGGTATAAGATAGACTTGTAATTTTCGAATGAAAAAATTTATTTCAAGAACGAAGAATTTTCAGCGAGAAGCACATCTAGAACTTCGTTAACTCTTGACCAATTCTAGGTTACAATATTTTAGGGACAGAAGGCGCCTGCATCGGAAGTAAATATGAGAACTTGCCATCGGGGGCGCTACCTCGCGTCCCTTGATTATCCCATCTTTAAAACTCTTTCCAGAAAGTCTGTGGTGACAATTAATCGAATAAGGAGCGATCATACATCTTTGAATAGTAGCCTCTTCAGGTGCAATATTGTAAATAGTGATCTCTGTAAATGTAATAAAGAAGTTGATTGTATTGATCATATTTTTTGCTAGTGTGATATCTATATCATAATTTTAGAGTAGATACGTTGAAGGCTTTATGAAAAATTCAACTTTACGGGCCATTTTCGATAGCATCTTTTCTATCTACTATAGATAAAAATGTTATTCTTATTATTGCGGACTTTATTGACAAAATAGATTTGGATATATAATTTATTTAAACAAATATTTATTATTGATTTAAATATGTGTGTTGACCGCGTGCGGTAGATTTAGCAATAAGTAGGTTTATTTTAGTACTATTTTTGTAATGTAAATTCTATATGTATATATGTATGTATTTGTATTTAGCGCCATTCGCGTGGAGACTTATTTGTAAAATGGCCGAATACCTCGCTGTAAAGTTACCAACAAAACTATACTATACTATACTATTATCCTGCATCTAGATAAGTATATACCTATATGGCTATATAGTATATAATCTTCTTCAGGTATGAGGAATCTGGATGGTCATGGAAAACAAAAATGGCGTTGGGACTTGAGACATTCGTATATAAACGTTGCATGAGAGTAATCGAGTCAGTTTATTTATTCAAATCCAAAAGAATTAGTTAGTTACGGTGGAATAATTTAAGTTAAGTGCGAAGTGAATTACGAATAATTATAATAATTCATATAAATTATTTAACCCTAAAAACACTTGTATTCTCAAGTGTAGGTTATAAAGTGTAACGGAACATATTTTACAAAATCAGATATGTATTCTCCAATAAGTTCTGTGACAAGCACACCGATACATTCTCCAGGCTTGATGGCCCTTGAAAAGGCGAAAAATATCAAGGGTTTATCAGTTTTTAAATTGCCTATGATTCCAGCAAAGCGTAAAAAAGTCAAAGTTCTCGATGAAGAAACTTACGTCGAAAAAATAGGTGAAATAATACAAAGAGACTTTTTCCCAGATTTAGAAAAGTTGACAGCACAGAATGAGTACCTGGAAGCCTTGGAACACAACGACACTAAGAAAATGAGAGAACTCTTCGAGAAGTACAGTTTTGAACGACCAAACACAGAAAGGCTTGCTAGTCCTGCTACTTTTGAAACTCCTGTTCGTAAGGAAAATGAACTCCCTGGTAGCACACCTGCTAGTGTTAGCTCACAAAATAGTGCAAAAGTTCAAAAGGTACCAGAACAGAAAATTGGCCTGGATGAATTTTTAAATAGCCATACAAGTGAAGATAATGCTAGTTTTGAAGAAATATTAGTGGAAAATCAGAAAAAGCATCAACTTAAGTATGCCTGGCTTTACAAGCCAGAAACAGAATCAAAAATACTTGCGATTGAAAATGATGCAAATCAGCAACTGGCTATTGAAAGTGGTACATATAAACGACCGTTCGAGATAGACACATGGAACTATAAAAATAAAAATTATATAATGTATACACCGGATGGCGTAGAATTAACATCTGATGAAAAAATAGAACTTGCTAAAAACAAACAAGAAGCTGTTCATGCTAATACCAGATTAAAAGTCAATCCTTTTAATGAGCAACAAAATAAACAAGCTATTAATGAAGTAGCAAAAGTACAGAGCAAAGCGAACGATGGCAAAATAGGAGTCGATGGCAAAGAAATTATAAGAACTGAAACACCAAGGATAAATGGATACACTATTTTAGCAACTCCAAGCCCTATGCCTGCTGATATATTGGACAGTCCTATAATGACTTGGGGTGTAATTGAAGGTACACCATTTAGATTAGATGGTGGAGATACACCAATGTTACATGCAAATCAAGGACCTTCTTTTCGAATGGCTGAACCACCTAAACGAGAAAAAATTGCAATGCAATTAGCCGAAAAAGCTGGAGAAAGGAACAGAGATAAAAAAATCAAGGCCCTCAATGCTGCTCGGCGTTCATTAGCAACGTAAGTATATTATTGCATCAAATGATGATCTAATTTGTATAACTTTATATTATTTATTTTATATTCATGGAATATTTAATGTTGATTTAGCTGGTTAATATTACATATATTATTATTTAATTTTTTGAGTATCTAATCTGTAAAATATTAATTGATAAATAAATTTATAAGTTATCAAAATCCTAATATTTTTTATTTTTTTTAGACCTTCACCAAGATCTACTTACGATCGATTAAGTACAATGTCACCAGCTGCAAGAAGACTTGCTACACAGAAGTTACGTATATCTGTTAGTCCATCACCAAATAGGTGCTCGTCTTCAAAAACACCTCTATTTGGAATTCGAACGCCAACTACTCCAAGACTACATTCACCTGTTATCAAAATTCCTGGAATGAGCACGAATTTGAAGCCTCAAACACCTGTTTTAACAGACAATTTGTTGAATCTACCTCAAAGACAAAGAGCAGCTGATTTTTTCAATAATTGAAACAACGAATTAAATAAGGTCAAAATTACAAAAATATTTTCCAAAAAAAGTAATAAAAATTGTATATATAATATTAAAGCTTAAAAACTCAAGACTCGCATAATTAATATTTAATAAAAATTAAATGAGTAATATATAATATATACATTGATGTATGTATGTATATTTGTTATACTTGATGTTGAACAACTTCTTTGATAAGAAAACAAAGAAGTTCTATGATATTTGTATATTTTTTCGAAACTTTTATTCAGAAGTTTCGCAATACTTAATGAAGTATTAAAAGCTTCAGATGTAATACATGGATTCTATTTTAATGGAAGTAAGAAGGAATATTTATTATCTCTGCAACTCTACTGAAGGGAACGTAATCATTGTGCTCTGACTATTTCAGGTTTGCTGATCATTTGCATTTTTTCTTTTATTATATCTAATTGCTTTCTCAATCATGCATAACAAGTGAAAATTTATTTTTAGATTTGATAAATTTTCAGAAAATCAAAAAAAAATATATAAATCAAATACATTCGATTATTACAAAGTGAGGAGATCGTGACAATCAGTGATGGTTTGATGAACCATATGAAAATGCAAAGGATTTACATTCTGCGTGAAAGAGGCAGTTCTGAAAATTACATTCGTCATCATCAGTACTTTTCCGCTGAAAAGTGCAACACATATTTTGATAAAGATAAATTATACTCCTATCCTGTAACTTCTGTCCTACTACAACGAAAGGCCTAAAAAATGTACCATGATGTTAAATTTATAAACTTACAAAATTATTGCTGTCTACCAATAAATGTTTATATTTATTGATGCATACACGTGTAAATTTCTCTCCCAAACGATTATCCTATTCCATAAAACTTCTATTAAAATTCATTTTTAAACAATTAATATTAAGTATCAGTTATGAAAAGTTTCAAATCAAAAAATTTAATTTTAAGAGATTATTGTATATTTAATAAAACTCATAAATTATTGAGTAAAGATCATGCAAAACTACTATGTTTAATAGCTGTAAATTAAATTTATTATTTTACTAAATTACCACTTTATATTACGTACTTAAATAAAGGAAAAGCACTTTTTTCTTGCCTTCCGTCAAGGAAAATATCCGAATCATGTATGTAGTACATACACAACCAAATTGTTTTCATGGCTTCAGTTTCTTTAATTTCCTACACTTAGGTACTTGAGGTCTGTGGTTGAAACATGTTGCGATGACTTGCGTTGAATTTGTCAAGGAAGCATGGGCTTGTTGAGCTTGCAATATATCTTACACTACACACAATCATATATACCCAAAAGTCACTTAACGTAATCATTTCCTCTATAGAAAATTAATTATTAATTGATGATTCGCTCTACGAGCAATTTAAGTTTTCTCCTAATAACACTTTATATTTTCGAGAAACAGTTCAGTCAAATATGTTAAAAAAGCTATTCGAAACATTCCATGCGCTACTTATTTATGTACACCCGGCCGAAAAGAAATATATATTTCAATTTATGTGTAAAAAATGGTAATTTAAGATAATTTGAATCACTTATCTTTTATTCAAACTATTATAAAATTTAAAAGCTTAAAAATTACAGGAAGTTTTATCAATGTAATTATAAGAGCTTTTTAAAAAGATTAAAATGCAAAAATATAAAGTATATCTACTTATTAAATTATATATTTGTAGATTAAAAACTATCAAATTTTATACTTGTAGTAATATTAAAAACTATAAAATTTTCTTAACTTCTTGTCACTACTGATAAAAACGAAGAAAATATACAAATTTTGACGATATTTAAAGTGGTCTTTTCTTAATATAATTATTTTATGAATGAGTCACTTCTCTTCTCTGAAACACAATTTTGCAGTCAACAGGTTATTGTTCAATTGCAAACTTGCACGATGTGACTTTAATTGTAAATTTTTTCCTTTTTGAAATAAAACAATGCATGCTCAAGTTATAAATAACCAACGAGCTCGTGGTAGCATCGTATATCATAGGCCCGTACGGTAGTTTGTACATTTGGAAAATTCAAAACTTTATAATACAAACATTATTTAATATTATTATTACAATGATTTTAGTAGGATATTAATTTGAATCAACAAATAAAAATCTTGCCATATTTAAATATTGTATTTTTTATTATTGAAGGAAGCTAATAATATTTTTTTCTTTACATAAAAGTTTTTACCGATGCTAAGCTATGTTGATTAGTTTTGAACTTTATTGTAATTCCATGTATTAAATGAATTAATGCGAAATTCTTATTTGTGCATAAATATGACGCGAAAAGCAATAAACCCTTGAAAAATTATCTCGAAATGATTTTAAATATTTTGACAATTTTATTTAGTGGATATCATAGTCACTTTGAATGTTAGCATTCTTTGATTGTTTATAAATCTCCATAATCTACATTGAATATAAATTACAACAAAAATCAAGCTTAAATCCTCAGATTGGGTATCATCGATCGTCAGTATTGTAAAAAATGTCTTCTAACGTTAAAAAATGTTACTACATGAGATTTCATATGCGTATTTCAGACTGCATCTTACGAGTTTAGTCGGTTTTCGAGCTGACATCGACGTTTTGCAGTCGTCACTCAATTTTATTTATATACATATTCTCAGTTTCCTAATCCGTTATTTTACAACATTCAATGGAACTCAAAGAGTATTTCACTAAAAAATCGTAAATTTCAAAAATAATATCTCTATTTTCTAGTTCAAAATAAGTTTACCTGCCTTAAATAAATTTCTTATTTGAACTCACATATTGTAAAAGTATTTTCTTGGAATTCATTCAACAAAATCGGCCTGAAAATTTTATTTTAAATGTTAAATTTCCATAAAATTACAGCACATTATTATATCATCCATAAATTAAATATATTTTATAAAAAATATAATAAATGTAATAAAGATTATTTTTCTGCGCTGCAATAATGAAAAATATGATTCATTTGTTTCCTAAAGGACAATAATTGTAAACATATAAGCCAGAGTTATAAAGTCAGTGACTCGTAAAAATAATATTCGTCGTTTATTTGATTACGCTGCTAATGTTGATCAATAGAGTATAAACATGTTTACTCAAAATTAAGATTTTTAAAATCAATATTTTTATAAATTTGACTTTTCTGGAATAATGTAAAATATGATAGGTTTTTCGAATACGTATCAATTGATAGTTATTAAATTAATAGGTTGAGGACATCATGGAATCTTCTTTTTCTTAATTTAATTCAAATAGTCACTGCAGAACTTTAAATCTTGTGTTAGATTATTTATATCATCTTTCTGTTAAGTATATGTTTCAAAGTTTGTTCTAGAGTAAAAAAATAAATAAATAAATTATTTTAACAGGCACCTTAGAATACGTATCATTTGATGCTATATTTAATCCAAAAGATTTAATTATATTTTACTTATGACATAATGAATAACTTAAAATTATTTTAACTTTAAATTAAACATACACCGTCGCCAATCAATATTTAATTAAGGCTCAGCTGTTGATAATTTCATTGGATAACTGATTTGTAAAAATTGAATCTTCTTATAACCAAAGACTGACCCACAAGTTTAAATTGTTTTTAAAATAACATTTTTCATGATTGGAACGAAACATTTAGAGTGAAATATTAAATTATGATAAGCTTTTTACAACTTCTATGTAATAATAAAGTCTTCAAATTTTTATTATATATAAATAAGAATATTATTATAAATTAACTACCATTCATCTACTCAAATTACTAGCACTTATATAAACCATCTAACAAACTTTTACTGATTTGTGGACTCGGTATCCCCTACGGAAACTATATAGGATCGTCAATATACATTCATAATTCTTGGTCAAAGAAGACTAAGCATTCTTTACCTTTCACCTTTCTCCCGAGCATTTTCAACAATATCCTTCCGCTTTGCGTTACACGTATCCACCGCTTCCGCCTTTACCGGTGTCTGAACTCACCTGGCCTTGAAGCTTTTCTCAAAACACCGAAGCCGTGTGCATCTCACCGCTCGTATAAAGAGCACCGACGTCGGCGATCGAAGGACATCAACGATTGTCTGTCGTCTCCTCGACAGCATCGCTGGACAGAGGACACAAACTTGAGGGAGAGCGAAGCTGAACCCCGCAGCACCGAAGACACAGCCAATAGCAAAGAGAAAATCTAGTACATTTTTCTTTCACGAAAAATCCATTTGAATCGTACTATATTTCCAATGAGGGCAACCTGGGCAGTAGCAGGTTTAGTCCTGCTGGGTCTCGTACTCGACACATCGGCCTACGGAAAGTATGGATCTGGAAGGTCCAGCTCGTGTGGATCCAAGGGTCCTAGACCTGCCTATTACAAAGTGAGCTCCGCCGGAAGTTCAGGTTACGGTGCTATTGGCGATGCTGGTTACGGTGCTGCTGGTGGCGCAGACTACAGCTACAGCTCAGGTGGAAGTTCTTACGGAGTTGATAGCTCGAGTTATGGATCTTCCTCCAGTCAAAGCTATGGAGCCGCTGACGGAGCTTATGGTGGTACCATTGGTGGTGTTTCCAGCGGAGGTTACAGCAGTGGTTCTGGTTCTTCTGGCTACGGCGGTAACAACAACATTCAGTTGCTCGTTAGTCCAGGAACTTCGTCAGCTCCCAAGTAAGAACTATTTTATTAAGGTTTATTTACATTTTAGAATATTCGTCACAACTAATAATATTTTTTTTGACTATTAATAAACTCCTTGTATTTGAATGTTACTCTCAGATTGAAAATCTATAATAATGCATTTATTTATTTTATTTTATTTTATTTTATTTTATTTTATTTTATTTTATTTTATTTTATTTTATTTTTATCCCGGTAACAAATCCCAAATACATAGAAAAATATAAAAACTACAAAAAAAATTTAAACCCATGGTGATATGTTGACAATACAAATAATCTATCAGTGTACTGATCCTTACGTTGGAATGATAGGTATTTAATATACAATACATGTCATTGGGTATTGAAGATCAGGACAAATTATATAAGATATGCTATTAACAAGATTGATCTTGTTTTACAGGTACGAGTCCCTCGCCAATCTTTGCCTTTCATCCAAGAAAAAAGGCTACAGACCCAAGGGTAGCAACCTCCTCGGCGTAACTCCCGCATATCCAGGCAAAGGATACCAAGCTCCGTCCTCTACTCTATATTTACCAGCCCTCTCATACCCAAGCGCCCCTGAACCATCGTACACACAAGTAGCGTACCCTGCACCAGGCCCAGAGTACTACGCTCCAGCACCCACATACTCAGCACCAGCTCCCGTGTACTCTGCACCAGCACCACAATATTCTGCACCAGCTCCAGTAGCATATCCAGCTCCGGCACCGGTATACCCTGCACCAACTCCAGAAGCATACCCTGCACCAGCGCCACAATATTCTGCTCCAGCACCAGTATACCAAGCACCAGCACCACAATATTCTGCTCCAGCTCCCGTAGCATACCCCGCACCAGCACCAGAGTATTCTGCACCAGCACCTGAGTATTCCGCGCCAGCACCTGTGTACCAGGCACCAGCACCAGTATACCAAGCACCAACTCCCATATATCCTGCTCCAGCTCCTGAAGCATACCCTGCACCAGCACCACAATATTCTGCACCAGCACCACAATATTCTGCCCCAGCACCACAATATTCTGCACCAGCGCCAGAATATTCCGCACCAGCACCTGTGTACCAGGCACCAGCACCAGTATACCAAGCACCAGCGCCCGTGTACCCTGCACCAACTGCGGAAGCTTACCCTGCACCAGCACCACAATATTCTGCACCAGCACCACAATATTCTGCCCCAGCACCACAATATTCTGCACCAGTGCCAGAATATTCCGCGCCAGCACCTGTGTACCAGGCACCAGCACCAGTATACCAAGCGCCAGCGCCCATGTACCCTGCACCAACTGCTGAAGCTTACCCAGCACCAGCACCACAATATTCTGCACCAGCACCACAATATTCTGCACCAGCACCACAATATACTGCACCAGCACCACAGTATTCTGCTCCACCACAAGTAGTATACCCGGCGCCAGCACCAGAGTATTATGCACCAGCACCTGTGTACCAGGCACCAGCACCACAATATTCTGCACCAGCTCCCGTGTACCCTGCACCAACTGCTGAAGCTTACCCTGCACCAGCACCGCAATATTCTGCACCAGCACCACAATACTCAGCACCAGCTCCAGTAGCATACCCTGCACCAGCACCGCAATACTCTGCCCCAGCTCCAGCAGCATACCCTGCACCAGCTCCACAGTACTCTGCACCAGCTCCACAGTACTCTGCACCAGCTCCACAGTACTCTGCACCAGCGCCACAATACTCAGCTCCAGCGCCACAATATTCGGCCGCACCAGCACCCGTGTACTCTGCCCCCGCACCTGTATACGGAGCAGGAGCATCAGGATCATCTGGATATGAAACCTCAGGATCGTCTGGATATGGATCAGCATCATCATCTAGTTACGCAAGTGGAGCAGCAGGATCATCCGGTTACGGAATTGCTGGATCTTCTGGTTATGGAAGTGCAGGATCAGTCGGCTATGGAAGCTCAGGATCAGCTGGCTATGGATCAGCATTATCCTCTGGTTACGCAAGTGGAGTAGCAGGATCATCTGGCTATGGAACTGCTGGGTCTTCTGGTTATGGAGTTTCAACCAGCGGATCTGCTGGATATGGCGTAGGAAGCAGCGGTGCTAGCTATGGAACCGCTGGTTCGTCCAGCTATGGAGCTGCTGGTTCATCAGGCTATGATGCTTCAGCCTCATCCGGCTACGATGCTGCATCATCAGGCTATGGATCCGCTTCATCCTCTGGTTACGGAGTCGCAACCGCAGGATCGTCCGACTACCAAAGCGCAGGATACGGAGCTACTGGATCTTCAGGTTACGGAGGTTCAACTGGTTCCCAAGGTGCAGCATCCACTGGTTACACTATAGTATCTGGTTACGGATCAGGAGCAGCTGACTCATCCAGCTACCAAGGCGCAGCGTCGTCTGGCTATGGAGCCAGCTCAGCAGGATCTGCTGGTTACGGATCAGCCGCTGGCTCATCTGGCTGCGGATCAACAGCTACTGGTTATGAAGGATCATCCAGTTATGGCGCTGCAAGCGCAGGATCAGCTGGCTACGGAAGTGGCTCATCTGGATATGGTGCCGCAGGATCATCTGGCTACGGTTCCGCCGCATCATCTGGTTATGGAGCAGCTTCTTCCGGATACGGAGCGGCTAATAGTGGATCATCTGGTTACGGAATTAGTTCCGCTGGATCTTCTGGTTACGGAGTAAGTTCTGGATACGGAAGTGAAGCTACATCTGGCTACACTGTTGCCGCCCCTAGCTATCAAGTAGCGCCAAGCTATCAAGCAGTACCAAGCTACCAAGTAGCACCGACTTATCAAGCAGCACCGACTTATCAAGCAGCACCATCCCCAGCTGGATATGTAGTTGCATCTCCACCAGCCAGTCCATCGTACGGCAAGTCAGCTAGTGAGGGTATGCCATGGTTTGGATACGCTTTAAGGGTTCGCAATCATCCCCGTGGTCGAGTTATCTGTTGAAATTATGCGAGCGTGATTTGATTGACTGCGTGTGTGATGAATTAGTGAAATTTTATCTCGTTTCTCGTTACTGTGCTTTTCTTTGTAAATTTTGTTGATTTTGTTGATGATTGATAATTAAGGATCTGTTTTATACGAAATTTTGTTGTACAAAAGAAAATTGAAGAAGTTTTTGATGTGTAAATTTTTACAATAAACTTATATGAAAATTATAATTACTTGATTTCGTACAATGATTTAATCACATAAATTGCATTCCACCTTCGAAAAATATTGAATTCTTTTGAGAATAATTTTTATATCATTTTTAGAACTTCAAATTATTTTTCGAAATTTATTTATAAATAAGCATTTCATTCTCATTTGGCTTTAAAAATTCAATGCTACAATGCATTTTCATATTTTTGAGCTAAATTATTAATTGAACAACTTTGCATTAGAAAACTTAATTATCATCATTATCATTTTTTATTAAAAAGCATTACAATTATTAAAAATTCTTATTATTTAATTGAGTAAATTCAATTCACTTCTCATTTCTAAATTTTCATTTAATAGAAGAAACTTTCATTGTTATTAGCTTATCCTTTGTAATAACGTTTCTTGTGTCAATCTATACTTTTTTCCAACCAATTTTGAGAGTTATAAATGGTGTGCTCATTTCATTCATTTAGAAAATCATCACATTCAACATTTAACATTAGTTATTTAAATTTTCATGAAACACTAGATTTATATTTCACTGTATTGTCTTGTTTCATATTTAAAAGTTCTACAATAATTTCATTAAATATAATTTCTAGAATAAGGATAATTTCTAAGTTTTTTAAAAGTCCTTAAGGAAG
Source organism: Megastigmus dorsalis (assembly GCA_900490025.1). Taxonomy (NCBI): domain Eukaryota; kingdom Metazoa; phylum Arthropoda; class Insecta; order Hymenoptera; family Megastigmidae; genus Megastigmus; species Megastigmus dorsalis. Next base: position 92,142 of record UELU01147816.1, read on the forward strand.
TTATTACGAAATAAAAATATAATATCCCTAGAAAGTACATCTATCTTGCTTATACTTGGAAAGAATATTATCAATTTAGAATATTAACTAGAAAACGAACAGTTATGTGCAGGGTCTTATATTTTCTTGAATAACTTTTTGTGTGCAATAATGAGACCCGTAGTATCACAACTTTTTTTTTAAAGGATTCCTGATTTTAAAGGTATCAACTTATCTTTACGACTAAGACATATATGCATATAGATTTTATATTGCAGTATATTTGCTATTGCATAAAATCAATATGAATTCAGAAATATTTTCAAAACTAGGGTCAATTCAGAAAAACGTTGATACGCCCGAGTTTCGTTATTAGGTTCCAAAAGTAATTCCTGAGAGTTTAAACAAAATCCAGAACCAACATTCCTAGACGTCTCCTCATAAGTATCAAAAAAGCAAAAATTTTATCATCCTTCTCGTATTTTACGTAGTAAGTAATAAAGTTATCATATTTCAAATTTGCACCAATCGAAGAAGGGTGTGAATATCGTGACTTTTTCAAATAAGTCAAATAAACAAAATATGTTGCACAGGTCGATCACGTGCAGATCAGCGATCGCATCCATCGCTTCCAGCCGATCCAGTCTCGATCTCCCTTGCATACAAGAACTTGCTCTACTTGCCATCGACGAAAAAATACGTGCCCGAAGACAGGCTTGCCTTCGGTCATCGTCAGCCACCTGTCGACGGCACCATTTACAAAGAGATCGCCAATGTACCCGAGGAAAAGCTCCTTACCGTCGACAAGCCCATCGTCGAGCTTAAAGTCCCAACAACATCGTGCAGTTGTTATTCGAATGGATACGGGGATGTCGACAGTTATGCCGATCTGGACACCTTAGAGCGCGAAAAAATGGAACAGAGAGGCGATTATAACAGCGAACGAACTCGCGGAGGATACGTATCGTACAGGTAAGCTCATTTCTTACGCTTTCAAGTAAATTCTATTTTCTATTCGTTCACTGCAAAAAAGGAACAAATGACCAAATTACTGTATCATAAAGCATCAAAATGCAAATTCAAAATAAAAGAAAAATAGAAATTCCATATTATCCAATGTAATTTTATTCACATAATCTAATTTTTTTACAATATGACCATCTGATAATTCTAAAATAATGAAGAAAATTTTTAATTTTAAGTAGATCGAAAGAATATTTAAGTGAACCGAAACATTAAAATCCGACATGCATGAAAAGCAGTTGTTTGGAGTCATTTAACGATTCTTGAAAGGGCAGCGTATACCCACGTGTAGATGCGAACGCGTGTTCATATAAACAAACAAACAAACACCTTTAAATGGAAACAAATAAATGCGCTTCGTGTTTTTCATTCCTTCTTGTCCCCTTATAATGCGGTCAACATATTAAACCGCTCAATGAATGAATTTGATATTTTTATTTACAAACTCCGAAAATTTTCTTTTCCTTTTAACAATAAAATAAAGAGAAGTTAGTAGATATTCGGAATAAAGTTATGACAATATATTTAGAAATAAATGGCTAATAAATTTACAAGATATGATCGTGAGTAAAAACCATTCAATCATCAAATTCCATTTTTATTAAGTAACAAAAAATAAAGCAGTGGATATTACTGTTGGATTTCCAGCGACATCGGATACGCTCCGATTTCCCCATCGAAGAACCGCTTCATCACGAAAACACGCGGCTCAGCGAATTCTCCGGGTTACGTGTCCAAAGTCGCTCTCGTTCCTGTTCAGGTAGGCTATCCAGCAGGAGCCAGCCTTCCAAGCGGTCCTCTGGGACCGACGATCCCCGGCTACAGACCAGGCGGCCTCATAATTAAGAACAAGTGCAAGGACAAGGGAGCCTACGGAGATAATTATGAAGACAACGATAACGACAATGACGGCTATGGCAGAGAGAGCGACGAGTACAGCAGCGAAAACGCCGGCGGCTGCTCTTGCAAGAGCAGCATTATCGGACGTATCAAGTCGAGTAGCAGGCGCTGCAAGCATTGAGTGCACGTGCGGGCGATCCGCATCGATGAATTATTGCCAAAGACGCGAAACGATGGATGAATGTTGATGACGATTCCCAGCTGGAATGGCTTGGACCTCTAGCTACTTAGTATACGATTTTTTGGAGGTTCTACTATAATGACCAGTTTAGGGCTGAATGAATCAATGAGTGTATGAATCTGATAGCATTATCTAGATCAGTAAAAATTTATTTGACGACATTTTCGAAATTAACAGATGGACAATGAGAAAAATTACTTTGGAACAAATTTAAAATATTCAAAAAGAGAGAAAATGAAAAGTTAAAGATGCATCTGTATGTGTGTGTGTGTGGCTGTGTATAGACACATAGGTGTATGTTTATATGTGTGTGAGTGCGCGTGAATCTGTGTTTGTATGTATGCGTATGTGTGTGTGTGTGTGTATGTATGCTTGTATGTTACGTGTTTGCGTGTATGTGAGGTGCCTGTGTAATGAAGTGTGTCCATGATTGCGCTTGAATACCTGTATGAGCATGCGGAAAATTTAAAAGATTCAATTCAAGAGACTGAATGAGTGAAAAAAAATAGAATGATAGAGTGCCCGATTATTAAGTGTGTAAATTAAAATGAGTTGGAATAAGTGAGAAACAGCTTGCGGATTATACAGAGGAAAACATAGAAATTGTTTTTAACAGACTGTAGAAAAAAGGGAGAAAATGTGTTCTAATTTTGTGAATGATAATGCTAGTGAAAATGAAATTATTGTTAAGAAAAATTCAAGACTTTCACGGTTTGGTTAAGATTTCAGTCGCGTTGTGAAATTGAATAGAGCCGAGTATGAGAGAATGAATGTACGATGAGACTGAAAATTAATTTTTAAGAAGCCTTTTAAGGAACTAGTCTTAATGCGAACTTGATGAAAAAAGAAAATAAAAACTGTATTTGTATAATACTTTTGGCTTGCTAATTCTTTATCCATGCCTATCCTACATAAGATTCCTTATTTATAGTATTTTTAGATAGTTATATAATAATTTGAATATTTACATTTAATTATTTACAAATTTAATTTCTAGTATTTCGTTTTACATTAATACGCGATAACATATGAATTACAAAAAACGCATTTAGGTAAAAAATAAAAATAAATGTAGGCCGCTTTCAGCAGACGTAAAATGCTGTTTCGTATCCTCTCATACTTGTAGTCAGATAATCGCAGCAAGATACGTTGTCGATGTATGTATCTTGCACTTGTTCTAGACACGTTACATACAAATTTCATCGTGAGGTATCTCAATTTTTTTCTGGATCTGAACGGTTGACTTCTATTGAAAAATGATAACTAATTATTATCTTATATTTGATTTACGATTTTGCTTTTGTGATTTTTTTATTGTAGTTAAGACTCGTGAAGTAATTTCATTTTTAAAGGTTTTACACTTTTGAAAGTAACATCGTTTGATTTTCAATACATATAATACATTCAAATTATGGGAATAATGAATGTGATTAGATATAGTACTCATGTGAATGGAGTTAGCAGTAAAAAGCACCCTCTCAATACAAGTAAATGCAACAGGATTACATTTTAAGCTTTACGACACAACTTAACACTGTACATATTTCAAACATCAATCTTCGGTTCATTAAAAGTTTTGGCAAACTTTGATATATCTTTGGAGCATTTATGAGATGCTTTAGTACAGAATCCATTTTCACTAGAGAATAATTCAAACGATACTAACTGCGTTAGTCCAGTTAGTTCTATTCAACATTTAACAGATCTTTTTAACCATAAAGATTCTTTACAACACAGTTTCGGATACGTACACAAAATTTTTGCTAACTAGACTAACTGAAAAACTTAATGCTTTTCATCGGTGCAGCATATTGAATAAAAATTAAATCGAATACACACGGAAAAAAATCGTAAGCAAACATTACTTAATTTAGCTCGGCAATTACACTGGAGCAGGAATTAAGCAAAATGTATTGAAGTTATTGGGCAAATGTTACTGAAAATATTCGGTAATACATACTGAAATAACAGTGAAATACAAAGTGCCTAAATAATCAAGCAAAGATTACTTTGCCGTCTTCCAATCGCGAGTGTGTATAATACACTCTCTTTTACTAAAATGTAAACATTAACTTTTCAAGTTCTTTAATTTATAAGTCCTAATTGTATATTCAATATTTTCCGAATTTGTACACCCTGTGTATTAAATACGCTTGTCGGTTGCTATGTATATATCACACGGTGTAAACTACTACAGCGGCAAGCGACAGAAAATAAAATAAAATAAAATAAAATACAAGGCACATTTTGTAAATGATTATTATATACTTATCGTTACCTTATCTACTGTACTATATTAAAAATAAAAAATAAAACGCAGAAAATTAAACATTTTTCTCAAGTTTATTACTCAAGCGAGCTATAATTACTTGATTGGCTAGGTAAAGTATGCCTAACTTCTTTTACTCGATTGATCAAGCAAAATTTACCGAACTAGTTCTGTAGATGTTCTATAACCGTCAATCACATCTTGCTTGATGAGTTCAGCCCAAGCTATTCGGTAAATTTTGCTTGAAGGTTCATGAAACTCTGCTGGCGATTTTTTTCCGTGCAGCATCTAAACTCGCCCTGATTGTTTCACATCCCCTCTGCCATAAAAATACCAATACAAAACCATCCTAAAGAATTCGTACAACAACCACTGTCGAAAGCTCAAGGAACATCTTCAAAAATAGACTTTCACAGCCGCATCGATTCTCCAATGCTCTCGAACGAAGTGACGATGATCGTTCGCTCGCGGCAGGATGGAAAAAGCTTTGAGAGAGTGAGAGAGAGAGAGTGAGAGAGTTCATATAACTCGCGCTCTCGCAGCTCCAACTGTCCCGGCTATATCCAAAGATTTACAAGCGATCCGCCACTTCCGACCCTTAAAGCTCGCTTGTCAGCGCGTCGTAAAGCCGTAAGCGCTAGAGAGCCAAGAAGTAAAAAGAGCCATAGCCCATATGGCGAGCGGGAAGCTATATGCCCACCCTCCGTATATACTAAACTCTTACACAAGGTACAGAAATGTGTGTACGGTCGCGGTTTTAAAGAGACGCTCTAATGCAACGTGGCGCACGCATAGCTCGTAACTACATCAACTCCCCGGACTCTCTCTATTTTAGAGCCTCGCCGACTTGTTTTCTCTCCTTTGTGTTTCCTTTATGCGCCTCTCTCCCGTTTATTATTAAAATGTGTTCGATCTTTTTCTTTTTTTTTTCTTTTTCGTAATACGCGTAACAGATGAGTTGCGTTGTGGTTGATGCTTTTTTTTTGACTTGGTGAAATGTCCTGCATTGCTTTCGAAACTTCAAAAAATTAAATTAATATTTTCTTTCTTTCGTATAGTCAGTTTTGTTTGAAAATTATTTGTATGAGTGCAGATGAGTTGTACTGGAGTATTTCATCGCTGCAGGTGTTATGATATTGTCAGTGGGCGACTAATCGAAAAAAGTAAATATAGGTAATATATCTTGAAGCTTTTGATTGGCATTGAAAATAATCCGATTATAATTTCGAAACTACATAAATATATTCGAAGAAAAATGATAAAAGTTCGTTAAAAATAAGTTTGTGGGTGTTTATCATAAATAATATGATGTATCAGCATTATTTACATTTAGCAACTTGAGGAATTTCATTTACGTGATTTGAAAGAGCATCGACAAGAAAGCTTGTATATTGCATTTACAATGTACAGATAATGCAGATATATCTGAGTGTACGTGATTTAAAATTTAGTCAAGTCAAATCGCAACACTAAATTTCTCTTGAATCAGTACATTTAGTGGTAACAGCAAGACTACACATGCGTTCACTTCATAAATTACGACATTTGAAAGAATAATGAGAACAAAAACACAAGTTTGCTATTACTGTTAATAAACAATTATTGTATCGAAAAGATACCTACAAAGTATATCATGTGTCTTCTTTACTTAATAAAAGAATGTATGAAATATTCCTATACATATTCCTGACATTGCCCAGAATTTCACATTTTCCGACAGTTTAATTCCCGAACTGTGAATAAATAATAAGTGCATCAGACAAAATCAGTTCTTCCAAGTGTATGCAAATACCAAGATCCTCTTTTTCCTGTCCACATCACCTGCCTATGGTCAGTTTCATAACTTAGTTCATTCCATACCGATACATAATCATTTATTTTTAATCATCTCCATTATCTTTACCCATAATAATATATACCTACATAGACAAAACAATTTCTTTAACCCAAAGACATTTTCATTATGGACGGATGAGAATTTGATAAATTAAAATAAATGTTGTTATAAAAACTAAATTTTTCTTCTTGATTTAACAAAATCTTTTATTAACCGCCCATAATTAAACTTTCTTTGCTTTCTTTTCTTTTAATACTTTAAAATCATGTGTATTATTTAAAAATATTTTCTGAGATTTATAAATTATTCATTGATGTTATAAAGTTCACTCAAAAGACTAACAAACAGTCAAGACGATCCAATTTTGTACTGTTTTGTATAAGTTTTGTGATACATAAAAATAAAATAGCTTCTCAGTTTAAAGCTTTAACGATTTCTTATTACATTTTACGTATAAAATAAATAGTGAAATTATCAAAAAGCTTATGAACCTGCTATTATTCTGTTACAATGTATTCTTTGTGCATCTAAAGTCAATTTCGTTTCTGCAATTAAAATTAATTATAAAAACACAAGAAATCGTTATTCGATTAGGTGCATCGCTTCGCGTCGTTGCACAGCATATCCTTCTACAGTTCACAAAATTCCGTGTCAGCGTAAAATAATGCATTAGCGTAAGGTTTCATTTCTTATTTCGTTGTTACTTACAGCGAAACAAATAATCAATATACTAAAGTATTTATAAAATGGTTTTATTTAAAAATAAAAATTATCGCTTGCTTATTATTCCAAAATTATATGCTTATTGTTTGTATAATAATCACTGGTCCTAATTAGTAAATAAGATCACATTTCGCGATAAACTTTTAATAGCTTGTTTAAAAATGCGGTAGTATTTTATTCATATGAAAAGAGAGAAAAATTCGTTAGTTCGTGTTCTATCAAAATATAACTCCCATATAATTATATAGAATTATAAAATGTAAAAAAACATCGTAGATTCAATAAGGCTTCTTTGTCGAGTACTAATGAAATTATTTATTGGTTTCAAGGGAATATATTTTTTAATTCAAGCAACATTTAATAAATTCAAATAAACTTTTATTTGAATAAAAAAGTATTTCCTTTAATAGAACCAATAATCTTATATTATTCATCCTTTATTGAATCTAAACAAAGATTGTTCTCAACGTATAAATCAGCCTAGAAGTATAAAAAAGCCGGGTCTTCATCTCGCGCACGGCCAAAATCTGTTCACGATTCGAAGCATAAGAAAGGAAATGCAGAAATAAAACGAACTTTTTTGCCAAGTCAAGCGAAAGGGGAAAAAGGAGCATTATAAGCGTCGTCAACGTGTGTGTTTTGGATGCAAGCAAACGTTATTTACATTGACGGCAACGACGAACAAATTTACTGCGAGCTGGAAAGGCCGGTTAAGGATGATGAGTGTTAAGCTTAGCGGAAGACAAGAGGAGGGGTAGGAAGTTCGTAAATTTTTCTCTCAGAGAAGTCCTGTACAAATGGAATATGAAGAGCTTATGAATTTTTCAGAATGCCTACCGTTTACGCAGAAAGAATCTTCGGCAGTATAAAACACACGTGTTATATTTATTATAAGCATAAATACAGATGATGTAATTCTGAATTACATATATATTTATATGTAATTGGTTTCATGTTTATTGACGATTATAATAAAAAGCTCTGAAATTTTTATATATTTAACTCACTATTTAATTTATGTATTCGACTCATTATAAATAAGTCTTTTAATTTAACCCTTCTGTTCACGATTAGGTACAGGATACCCGGGTGTTGCGGATGATTTAACAGCTTTATGCTCAGCAAGTATAATAAGCTGAAATTTATGACTAAAAAAATTAATTGAAATACGAAAGGAAATGGATGGCGATCGAAAAAATATTTTACTAACTACAATGCTACATGCAGATGAATTTTGCGATAATATAAACGGAAACGCTAAGATATGAAGGCATTCGCATACAATTAACAGTTGTGACTTACAGAATCAATATTTACAAATATTTTTTATACAATCGGTATACTAATTATTAATAAAAACGTTCACTCATTAGGTAGTTGAACTCTAAGAAAAGTCACGTACACATATTTACTGTACGATTAAGCTGAAATCTTAACGATCATTATATAAATATACTATTAACCAAAAAAAGATTTCTTCGATTGTTCGATATTTTGAATTTTGATCATTTTATTAATTTAATTCGATAGGCATAAATGATTCATGATGGATAATATTTAATATCCATGTCATATAAGATCTGAAAAATTATCTCTTTTCTGACTTATAAATTTTACTCGATAGGGTCAGCAACAAAAATTGTTTCTCAAACGGTATCCTCTAAATAGATTGATAACATGATGCAAATCTTGAATTTTTTAAAAAGAAACTAAATTATCAAAAGCTGTAGCATGCTAAAGTTTCTTTGAATGACGTTACTTCGTTAACAGTTCGAAGGAAGCTACTTTTACGATGTAACATTACAGTAACTTTGGCGCGTTGTATACCTGCTTCAGTTTTGAAGATAAAGCAAACATTCAAAATGTTCACATACGAAGCCATAGTCTATTAGACAATAATATTAGTTGAATATTAGTGGCTTACCTTACTAAATTAGTAACTGAATTAAACATAATTCTACAATAAATACAATAAAAATGTCTTATACCCTTATAAAATTACGTTGACTTATAATTTAAATTATGTTCACCATAAGTGTTTCTAATTATATATACGCATGTCTCAAAATTTAGAAACTTACCTTTAAAAAGTAGATATACTTTTTAATATTTGAAATCCATCTTATCACATCGCTGTGAAGATCTTAAATTGAAAATTTTCTACATTTTCTACATACATATACCACTAAATGCACACATTGTTACATGCATACGTGTATATAGATTCACATACATAATTTTACATACTTATACACCATACATTCACTATACGCACTAAGTCACACAGACACTTTTACGAACACTCTGGGTCATACGTTCAGCTACATACGTACTCATCACGATACCATGCAACCGCTTTGCGGTCAGAAATAAAGGAAGCGAACATTTTTTATAAATGCATAAGTTAGGAATTGACATGATTTTATGCAAATATTTAATTTGCAGTACAAATTAGTCTAAACTAGTTTTGAAAGCCAGCCTCTACATTTAGTATTTCTCATGAAAAGGCCTTCGCCTGAATTTTATACACCTACAACTTGACAATTTGATCATAAGCGATACGATAAGAAAACTGGCAGGCTACTGAATTCTTTCGAGCAAGCTCCCCCCAGCAACAACTCCTTTTTAATCCAACCACGTTTTATTTATCCCTGCATTTGATGCAACGTACAAATCACTTTATGTACAAATGAAGCAGAGATTTGATTAAATATAATGTAATCAAAGCCCGTGTGCTCTGTCCTCGTGTAAGGCACAAAAGAAAGCCGGCACCGGTATATGTCCCGCGAAATCAACAAGAGAAAAACACACGAGAATTGGCACAAACAAGGCGATGCTCGGAGCGTGCGAGAAAGATGGATAATTTTAAACAGGAAATGCGTGAACAAACTGCTCGGGAATGTGGCCGCGCGCGCGCTTGCGCTTTAATATCGGGGGATCGCATCGTGACTGTGGGCAGTTTTTCGCCCAGATGATTACGTTTAGTCTGGGGCGTTATCAAAAAAGGAAGGGAAAAAGCAGTATATAAAAAAAGCCGAGTGCTCAGAATGAGTACGAAGAGCAGCGACACCGGTGTAACGATGTCGTTTGCATTGCGAGGTGTGTTCCTGGCCTTGGCATTGGCCTTTGTTGTCTCAAGCCAACAATGTAGCGCTTACGTTATTCCTGCTTGTGAGGATGAAGCCGATATTCCTTACAAAATCGAGGTAAATTTTCGCAGCTACCTGTTCATTATATGCAATCGGCGACTAGTAGTTTGTATTAATTATTTTTATGATTTAGAAATGATTGAAATTTAAACCCCATGTGACATAGCATTTTTTTCACATCATGTGACAAACAATATCAATTCTAAATTACATATTAATTAAATAAGGTAATTTCTAACTGAGACCATTTTGCAGCGCAAGTTTTTACATTTTATTTTCTTGGTCACTAACTTATTCTAATTGTTTCGTTCGAAAGCTATAAGAAGAAATGTACTGACAGAAAAATTTTGCTGCGGCGAGATATCTCGTCAGTTGGTGCAGGGGGCTTTGTTACTTTTAACTTTAGATATTCATTTTTTTATTAATTATAAAAATAGATAAAATATTAAACATTATTAATTTTTTAGATACCAGCACCAAAAGTAACATATGAAGCAGTATACCCAGCAGGAGCAGGTTACGGCCCATCTCAGTCTTCCTCATCGTCAAGCTATGGCGGTAACTCATACGAGGATGACTGTGATGATGCCCCCCTTTACCTGCCAGTGAGCATTTCTAAGCCAGCGCCAAGACCACGACCAATGAATATTGTACCAGTGTAAGTACTTATAAACATTTTAAATTGATTTTTTAATTATTATATTAATATTGATAATCTAATATCAGTAGTCTATATTATATCAAAGTTTCTGCTAATTGATATTCATTTTAATTGATTACTATAAAAATATATACCTTTGGTTTTTTATTTCTATATAATGGGGAAATACTATAAAATATTCAAACAAAAATTGATTTAATTCACCTAGCTTGGGATAATAAATTTCTTGATATATTATAAAATTGATAGCATTTCATGAGTTTGTTCTAAGAAATTTTCGAATAAATTCGTACCCAATTTAGAAAAACAATAGTTGATGTGGACTAAGTTTTATAACATAGAAATTTAAAGGAAAAAAGGAATTGGAATCTTTGATAATATTAGAACATAAATTCAATTATATAAATATCATTTTATTATTAAGTGAGTCAACATATATTACAAATTCATATAATCCACTTATAGATATTCGAGGCCAGCACCAACACCCGTATATGCACCGGCAGCACCATCATCACCTGCCCCAGTGATCTACGGACCGCCACCACCCCCCAGTTACTCTCCACCTCCACCCCCACCCCCACCTCCGCCACCACCTCCAGTATATATGCCAGCTCCCCCTGCATATAGACCCTCACCACCTGTGTATGGTCCAGCCCCAGCCCCAGCCCCAGCTCCAGCT
>UELU01147819.1:0-95013 GCA_900490025.1 Megastigmus dorsalis
GATGGGCGCCGCGTGGATGGGCGCCGCGTGAATGGGCGCCGGATGCACGGCGTGTCCGATCTTCTTGACGACCGCGTTGAAGCCGTTGTGATCGTCGGCGGTGTACTCGACAACGCGGATCGTGCCGTCTGGCTCGTTCACGCTGTACGAGCCCTTGACCACGTCTCCGTCGCGCTCCTCGTAGGCAGATTTCACGTCACCGGTGTGGGGATCGTTCACGCCGTAGTTGTAAGCGTATTTCGGGTAGGCCTAAGAAATAGAGGAATCATTTATTTTACCGGTTCTACCGGGAGTAGGAGGTGGAGAAGGGATGAAAGGAGGACTGATCGCGATGATTCCGGGGAGGGTTGAAGGGTGTGACGGATGTGTCGGTTGCGAAGTTTCTTATGGGCGCGGAGGGGGGGGGGCGAGAGGATGGTGTAAAGTTGTAATTTATGAGCCGAAAAGGGATGGTGCGGCCTTCGTTAAAGTTCGGCTCGAGCTGCTTTTGTTTCGTTTTGCGAAATCGATAGTATAGACGTATAATCACTGTTATTTTCGTGCTGCGGCAAAGCTTGTATTAGCGCGATTACGACACAAATATTCCATTGTTGAGCTAAATGATATTTATGCTCGGGAGCTTAATTTCTTTTAAGGTTGATTCCGCGAATAAAGAGTCTTTAAGGTTGCCTAATTGACCCTTTTATCTTAATACTCCGGCTAAAAGAATAAGGAGTGATAAATTTGGAATAAATTAAATTTTCACGCTCTGATTAACTCATTTGCTCGTGTTACATTTTGATCGAATTTGCATCAATTGAATGCTAGTTTTTTTTTTCTTCAAAGCCTGTCATTTCTAATATTGTTTCATTTTCCTACAATTACGATTAGTAATCACATGTTAATGTCAATACCCGATGACTAAGTGAATGAAATCCTCGTTACCTGTGTAGTAAAGCTTTTCTCAAAATTCATCACGAAGCGATCATTAAATTACAAATGAATCCAAATCTATATATATATTTTTAAAACTAAATAATAAAATGAAACAGCGAGGAATGCAATATGTTGTAACAAAGCGAACGCTGCGGAACAAAACGACTTTTTTACGATCATATTTAGTAACATCGAATGACCTGAATAAGCCCCGTGAACGCGTCACACAGTCTTTTCACAGCTGACTCGGTAGTAGTCACGTCCAGCTTATCTCGGTTAATCCTTCGATTAACTATATACCCTTTTCCCCGACACTTATTCGCGCAAAGACTCACTGTCTGAAAAGGGTTCCGCAAACATTTGCAATCCCCACGTGCATACTAATGCGGCTTGAGAGGTCAATTAGTTCTTTTTTTTTCTCATCATCGATCTCATCCGTTTATTTATAGAAGAAAAAGCTTTAACGCGACCTTGCGAATTTGAAGAAGAACCAACTGTAATCGTTACAAAAATACTATCGATCCGATTATTATTTTCTTCTATCGGTCAAAAAAGAAAGAAGAGAAAAAGAATAAACTACGAAAACGAAGGCAAAAGTCCGGCTTACATAGTGATCGCCGTGATGTCCATCGTCAGCGTGATGCTCGTAGTTGTCGGCGTGTCCGTATCCACCGTTGTAGCCTCCGTATCCTCCGTTGTATCCTCCGTAAGCGTTACCGTAGGCGGCGATGGGCTGCTGCTGGTATCCCAGGACAGGTGCGGCGCCGTAGACGAGATTTCCATGGGCTGGGGCGAGTATGGGTGCGGCCGCCTGTCCGTGAGCAATACCGGGATAGGCGTCGACTGCCAGACCACCGTAGGGCACCAGAGGCGCCGCGCCCGATAACGCGCTGCCCGCGCACGCCAGGACCACCAGGAGAATTGCGTTCTGCAATCATATACAGACCCAGGGCGTCAATCGAATTTTGTTATGATAGCTTTAGCTCGTTTGGGAATTATGATTGGCGTTGGGATTTTGGACATTTTTAAGTTCAATTCAAATTCCAAAACTTCCAAAATCTAACTTCCACTCAAAATATTCAAATGGAGCAATGTCGAAGAGGGGGTAAAAGTTGCGAGTATATATAGGAATTAGTTTGATTTGATTCAAGGCGAGCTTTTGAGAAGCTTTCAATGGTTATTGTATAATAAATTTCATCGTGTTTGTGACATTATTTTGAATAAGAAAGTTAATTTCTATGTGCTGGGTTAAGTGTTGCTAAGGTATAGCGAAAATATATGTCGAATTACACGTAAATTATAGAGTCAAACAATTTATAAATTATATTAATGAACGCGTTGCTGAACACGTGTGTTTACGAAAATGAAAACGACAATGGTCTTTAATGTCTTGGTCGTTATTATGATGTGATTCTACTTGATGGAAAAGAAAACAGCGACGGTGGTTCTCGAGAGAAGAATAAATGTACTAGGAGCAAATAAACTCATTGGATCGATTATTTTTATTTGCACCAGTTTTGTGCTCTAACAATGCTGAAAGCTTTATCTGTTTACTCGCAGAAGTTGCGATTACAAGCTAATATTATATTTATTATTATTTCAAAAATGTAATGTCAATATCGTTTCAGATCGATTAATATTGATATTCGAAAATTAATTTTGTCTTTAGCTTTGATAACACTTACAAAATTTATGAGATAAGTCAATAAATATTCAAGCTCATCAACAATAAATAAAAACGAATATAAATAAATTTTTATAAGCTCGTATATAGCCCGTATAATTTTCCCAAATCGAGTTAGAAAATGTCACACTCTTATGAAAAAAAAATAATGAAAAATAAACTTATTCCAAGAAAGCACTGGTCAAGCCCTAAATCAATCACTGCTCGATATAGTACTCGAAATGTATAAAATCCCGCGTCTCGATCAAAGCACTGGAAGCTCGCGACCCGATCTGCAAGCTCTCTCTCTCCGATAATCAATCGAACGCAAAAAGTGCAGCTTCGGTCGAGCAGCTCGAAAGCGCGACTGCACCGACGTGTCACGTATATAGACCCGTACCTGGGTATACATCTTCTTAGCTAAGCACTGTTTGTGATCCTTCAAGACACACTCGAGAGACGGAGCAGTACTAGTTGTAAGAAGCGCAAAAGGCGAACTGATAACCAAGCCTGCTGTATGCTAGGCTTTTATAGTAAGCTGACGAGGACTCACCTGAGCAATGCCCGTGCCGGGGCGTGTACTCGTGCTCGTCGTACCTTAGGTCCTCGATGCTGCTGCCGTTGCTTGTCCGTATAGACGTGTCGGTGGGTTGGGGGGCAGCGGCCACCGTCCGGTTCGCGTTAAACGCCTTTGCGTTGTGTAATTCAAGGTCTGGTTCTCCGTCGTTGCTGCTGCTGCCGCTGCTGCTGCGGCGGCGGCTCCTTTTTTCCTCATCAATGAAACTATGAAATTGTGCTAGCGTGTATATAGCAGGTGTAGATATACGTGTTTCTTACCAAATAGCCAACTGTTTTCTGGCTCTATTATGGCGAAGGACGCGACGAAAGTCTCTCCGAAATACCGCGGAACGAGAGCGAAATGTGTGTGTGCCCGTGTGTGGTAGGGACAGAGTGAGAGTAAGAGAGAGAGAGAGAGAGAGAAAAGACGAGCGCGTGGCCCGGTGTATTGCGGATATGTAAGAGTGAAATAACGCACGCGGAATTTTGAGAGATGCGTGTGTATCTATTAGTGTGTGTGTGTGCACGCGCGGCTAGTCGAGTTATGGACTACTGCTACACTCATTTTTTTTTGCTGGCTGCTCGGTGCCGAAACAACTGTTATCGCATCGTACTGGTATGTAGACATGTGATTTTGAAAAAAAAAAAAAGAAAAGAAATTTACAGATTTGAGTTAAGCTGCTATTTTCATACCAAAAAGTTAGTGTGGAGCCAAAAAGGATTACATTGGTTGAACGGAAAATATTTATTCTGGATGTCCTACTGTTTTTGAAAATATTACTCAAGTGTTTTTAAATTTTTTCCATGCCCTGATAAAAGAAACGATATATATAGGGAAGCGTATATTTCAAGTATTCCGAGGTGTAGGTGATACGGTTGAACTAAGTAGCTTTCGGGGCTTTCAGCGGTGATGATAAGTAATAGTGCTGGGAACTTTCAAAGCATCTCATTAGCACTTAAAGTACAGCATTTTCAACGGTCATTGTGTATATGTACCTATGAGCGTTTGAGAAAACGTATCGAATGCTTCTTAGTTATAGAGTCCTCCATTTTTTCATAAGCTTAAGGAAAATAATTTTAGGTCAGTTTATGTTTCAAATATGAGTCTAAGAAGTCTATGCAGTTAAATTATATTAATTCTAATATCTGATATATTAGTCCCAGTGAAAGGATAACATAATTTTTGATCATTACAATATTATGTATTTACAAATGAAATTAAACAGTCGATATTTCTTTACTATATATAAAATTTTAAGTTGTTCACAAATTAAAGGATCTGCAGTAAATTGATGATGGGAGCTTAAAAAAGAACTGTAAATCAATCGCAACTGCAAAAATACAGCGATTCATCCTCCACTATTTATTTTATGTCCAACGCATAAAGTAGGCCACCCGAGTTTCGGTAACCACTGACCTAATTAATTAAGCAACGAAATGATACCGTGAACACAAAAATGTTAATTCTCGTCTGGAGCAGCTACTGGTGCCGTATTTTCAAAGCACTCATTGTTATATATCCTGCCATAAAAAAAAAAAAGAAGAAGCAAGAATCCAATAAATCAGTCAAAATAATTTCTCCATTTTCCTCGATTGCCTGCAGGTCTAGCAATAGCACATAAGGAACGTCACAGCTCGTTTCGCAGACAAATCTCCTATATATAATAACGTTTCGCACGGTCGCTCTACCGACACAGTATAAAGTTCCTCTCCCCTTTTTTCGACATTTATGTAAGAATTCGTCTGCGCGATATACACATCATACACACGCATACACACACACATACAAGTTAATTAACGGCCTCGTGCGATATCAATTGTAAACGGCTCGCCAAGATTACGGGAGGATGATTTTTCAGCTACGTATGCGATTACGAGAAAGGTCGAAGGATGGTATAAGAGCATAAAGCGGCAAAACACATCAGCAGCAGCAGCGTCTATTAGCCTTATCCAGTCGGCTAATCGGCGCACATATACATAGGCGTTACCCATAAGTCACCTCGAATGTCTCGCTCTTACAATTGCGCGTGCCTGTCTATAAGACTATTTTTATACATCATCATATAGCGTTTCGCCTTTATTTTTCTTTTTGCTCGTGTGTATATGGATGTGAGTCAAGTGCTTCTCGGGCGGCTTGAGAACCATTTTTACGACACGACTACGACGACGACGCCTCTCGAGTAGTCCGCGGTGATTGTGTCCCGAGAGCCTGTGTGGCCGCGAGTTGCGGGAAGAGAGCCGACGACTGTGAAAAGAGCTGCAAGAGGAAAAAAAGAGCAGAGGGAGAGGAGGAATGAGTGTCAAGGCCCTAGGTCAGGGGTTTCCCATTTATCGCTCAGATATATATATATATATATAGATCGATTTACAAACGGAGCTGTAAGCTTTAACGAAATCGCTCGGCTATAGTGAATTGTCTTTGACTTTTGTATCTGGTCGCGGAAACCTTCGGGGTACGGATTAATGTATGGATGGAATACTTTTGTTTTTGGTCAGCTATTTTTCTCGAATTTAATCGCGATTCTTCACGTTAGGTGGAAAATCCTTTTACGTCGGACAGACGCAGGAACATTTAAAAGTCTATCGAAGAATCTGAAATCGTTGGCGAGTGCGTGTTTGTGTGGAGGATGAAAAACGAAATGAAATTTTCGTTGACGCAATGCGGAAGAGTGTATATGCGTTAAAATTGTAGCAAAACAAAGATAGCGTTCTATTACAAGATCAAATCCGTGATCGAATCCGCGATGTTGCACGTATTTTTTGTACGTTTTTCCATTCGAATGACGCGCGACTTCTATTATTCATTGATTTTCAACTATGGAACCATGTTACCTTTACCAAATTGACAATTGATCAATCAATCTACATAGATCGTATCGTAATATAGGGTCTACTCGCATTTTGATTCAAATCTATGCCGTTCCTTTGTGGTACCAAATTAATAGACATCGAATACAAATTCAATTAATTGAATTTCTTCGATACCCGAGTTATTCTTAGCTCTGCACTAATAGGTATGCTGAAACACACCGGCAATAAAGCATCTGAATCAGTTTACCAGCTCTTACATCTTTGAACTATTTTTTACATGGCAGCAAGTTCTGACTAATCGCGTTAAAGGCAATATAAAGTTACTGCTTCCAATATTTGCATGGGAATTGATTGCAATTGTGGTGGATGATGGGAATCCTTTGAGAGCGGAGTATAGCGCTTTAATAACGCAAGAAAAAAAAAGAGAGGCTCTTATCCTTGCGATAATGGGTTAAAGTCCAGTGGGGAGCATCACTTTTTTCTGCCTTAAAACCGAATGCGAACTCGGTTTTTCCGTCGTTAAGACAAAAACGAAAAGAAAAACAGACGAGAGAAGTTCATTTTATCGTTGTACCGCGAATCGCGCGTCACCTTTATTCCTTTCTTATGGCTGTATGGACTAGTAATAAATAAACAACGAGATGTAGGTGAAGTTTCAATTTGCCAGTCGTGGGTAAACGGAACGCGCTTTACAGACGACATATTTATATATATACGATATGTATTTATAACGCATAACTGGCTTCGCGAAGAATCTAATCGTCATTCTCCCTCGGTGCGCATCGGGGTCGATGGAAGAAGGGAATCGCTTGTGGTTCTTTGCTGGTGTTTATAAGAACAAATTATTTACAGCTCGTCATTTACTTGTTATTGGAGCATGAGATATATATATACCCTGAGGATCGTGCGTTGACTTGAATAATTTATGGGGATATTGCTATTCTCTTCACTTTCTTTCATATCTACGTCTTTCGTCATCTCGAGTATGAAGCAACAGCAGCAATTATAATATGCGTATATATTAATTATTATTGATATTCATGCGAATCGTGAAAGCTAAGTAGTTTTGGTATCGGTTGTCACTGCTTTTAATAATTAGATATCAAATTTATTATGATTTTTCAAATTGATGTAAAATCATGGAATTTATTAATAACAATTTATCGCTAACTTTACAGTGACTAAGTATACTTAAAACTTGGTATATCCTACAAATTGGGTAATACCATTGAAAGGAGTAAAAAAAAAAACTGTATACTGCATAACGCATTACTTAATTCCACAAACGGTGTATTTATCTTGGTAAACAATTTTATACGTGCGAATACGCACCGCTGTCGTACTAATCAGCACGTTATGATACTTAACGCCTGGCGTAAATAATGCTAAAGTTGAATTCTAATTTACCGGGTGATTGTTTCATAAAGGCTACACGTTTTTCATAAGCTATATATCTCGATGCATAATCTAAACGACTATTACTCGATATTTCTTCATATACGTATGCCTACACATTATATAATTGTAATAAAAGCATAGGTAATACAAAAATTTCTACAATACAAAGCCTTCGAATAAAAACGAAGCACGTACTAAACGAATTTTGGACAAAATCCATAGTGGCAAAAGCATCAGCTACGATCGAATCTACGCGTTGTCGAGAGCAAAAAAAGCCACCTCCAACGCATAACGCATTGCTTCACGCTGACTCGCGGTTATTCCATCAACTCCCGCGCGTTCTCAGCGCTCTATATATACGCGGAAAGAGAGAGAGAGAGAAAAAAAGCACACACACACAGAGACGCGAGTAGCCTTCTGAAAAGGATTAGACTGGACTGTACAAATTGGGCAAGTTATAAGCGCACAATCGATATTCCCACCCATGATCTCGGTCACACTAACTACGTCTCGCCCCATTGCTAGGAAGACAAACCAAAAAAAAAGGTCTCTCTTAATAGTCCGGTTTTTTTTCTCTCCTTTCCTCGCCTTGGTATATCCACGCCCCACGCGATTAGTGTATATATACATGGGTATAGACGCGTTGACGCACGGCCCCGCGATGCTCGCCGTCAAGCGTAAAACGCAACAATACGTTGCGAGTAAGTATATGTCGAGAGACACTTTTCTCGCCACTCCTGCTGTCTATGCACACCGACGAATATAGATTCGAGGATCGGGGACCCTTGGCGTTGCTATGGGTTACGGCCTGGTAATATATTTGCCGAGAGCTTTCGGATTTTCGCGCAGAGAGGGTGTGTGCTCCCTACTTTTTTTTTTCATGCTCCCGCGCGCCCGCTTCGTTAATCAGAGGAAATAGACTCTGCGCGTTGCCGAATCTCAAAGTGGGCGCTTTGTTTCCCGGGCGCAGGTTGTTGACGTGAGTAGTTGTGTTTCTTGGGGGTGGATATGAGCGTTGATGAATTGCTAGGTGTACGGGGCTTTTCCACACTTATTGTTGTGCATAAAATCGTGTTTCTGTTTCGTCACATAATTAATAATCTATGATAAGATCAACTGTTCATCAATATTAATTATTCCCAATTTTGTCTACTCGAGGCTATTTCTACGCGTCCAAGTTTTAATTCGTATTTAAGCTTTTCGATGCTGTGCGCGCTATTTTAAGAATGAGACCGGAAAAAATTCCAATTGTATATTTACGTCGTATAAAACCAAATACTAATGGAACATTCGGTATAGGTGGAGTCGTGGTCAGTTCATTTGACCTTGTTTATGAAACGTCGAGCGCGTATATCGTTTTATGTAGATCGGTGTCTTTAAATGCACGTATACCGGGCGCGATGTACAAATTCATTGGCAGCTTAAATTTGACAGGTCTATAGGCTTTGCAAAAAAAAATATAGATCCTTGTATTGTATGGCGGAAGCCTATACTTTGTTTTCATGGCTCACGCGGAGATTGATGATGACTAATGGATATACCGGACATTTCACGAAATCTAATTGCTGGGTTATTTCATCAAATGGAAGTAATGCGAGCGTATATTGTCTTTTTTACCCTCGTTTAACCTTAATATATAATATGTTACAGTTTGTCATTACTGCGTAGCGAATGAATCTATGTAAGATTTCAAAGCTAATTAATAATAAAAAAAAAAAGTGGAAGTAATATGATTCATGCTTTTTAAAGTATTTTCAGATTTGGCAGTTCAATATAATTTTTATACATTTTATTGTTCTGTAGTTTTGTACAAAATTTCTTATCTCATCACCTCTTGATACTTAAACATTTCATATATAATATAACACATCATATTAGTAAATTATCTAAAATGTATATATAGATCCAATTAATAGTAGTCTTTTTTATCATATATTTATTCACAAAATGCCGATGCAGATACAGTGGACAAACGTTATTATAATCGTCAAAGTGCGTCCAACGCTCCTTTTTCCACGTTAGCACAATGCTCGGACTACGTCACACAAAGCGCTTTAATTGATATTCCAGCCCATAGAACGATCTCCGCTATAAGCGATCTACATTCCTAGTCCTTAAACAGTTGGCCAAGTATAATAATGACATTATTTCGCGCTGACTTCATTTGCACCTGCATAATGTAGTTCCGACCAAGTCGCCTTAGTAGTAGCGGTACGCGTTGAAGGCCGAGGGTCGAAGCTGCAGCGACGATCCGTAGTAGCCGTGGTAAGGGTAAACGGGTAGTCCTTTAAAGCCGTAGTCGAGATTTCCTGAGGACGAGAAGCCTCGTAATAATCCGTCATAATACGAGCTTCGAACTGCGTCATCGTCGACCTCCTCCTCCTCGTCCTCCTCGTCCTCCAGGAGTAAAACTCTCGGCGCGTCCGCGGTGTAAGGTTCGTAGCCACCGTAGCCGAGGGCATATTGAGGATATTCCTGCGTGTAATGGGGGGAAATGAAATTATTTAACGAGCTCTTTTATCCTCGCGAGGATTGGAATCTATTGGTTCTCGTTGGTTCGAGGAACGAGAGAAATTCGCTTATGGGAAATGCGGATTCTCTGTGTTTTGCGTAAATTTCGTTGTATCAGTTTTTTTTTGTTAAAAGTGCTTTGAATGCAAGAAAAAGAGAATAATTTCTTTGTATAACAGTTTAAGATTCGAATGAATGTCACAGAATCATTGTGCAATCAAAACTTTTCTTCATTCTTGGGATAAACTTGGGAGTTTGCCAGACGGGCGTGCACGCGTGGTCGGAATGAAATAAAAATTACGAAAAAAAAATGGAGGATTATTAACATGTAAGAGAAAAGCGTAGGTGTGTAACTTATGAAGTTTCTCGAGAGTATAATAGAGAAAAAAGTGGGATATAAAAGCCTGAGGTTAAGCACACACTAAAATGTTAAGCATTCGCGCGGTTCTGCATTCTTAATTCTCCTGGAAGATAGAGCTTGGCTGGGCTTCCTCTGTGAAATTTTCATAAAAATGCGAGAAATTACGAATTTCCAAAGAGATTACAAAGCAATATTTCAAATTCTTCGCATATTATTATTTTCAGTTATTTTAGGACGCGATCAAAGCATTCCAATATTCATTTAATGTCTTTACGTAAATTTCTTCGGAAAAGTATGAAATCCTTTATTATTACTTACGGTGTATAATTATTAATTAAAGAAAAACAAAATGTATCATTTACTCCCGCTTTATATTAAAACATTAAGCAGCATTCCTCGACCTCATATTCCCGGAACAATTTTAATTCATCCATAAACCGGATCGCTCCGCTACGCGAATACTCCCAGAAATCTAACGACACACACGCAAGCACGACCACATGGAGAGAAAATGCACTCACGTAGTAGCCATAGGTGTCGGTATAGCCGTAGTCATCGCGGGCGTAGAGATTTCCAAGGCTGCCGGCGTAAGCGAGGGGCGAGAAGGAGCCCGAGCCTAGAGTCGCGGTGACGGTTAGAGGAAAGCTCGAGTACAGACTCGAGCTGTGTGCGTCGCTTATTTCCCTCTTGACGGCCGGCAGTGCTGTTACTGCAGACAGCGACGCCGCCAGTGATAGTTGAAGCTGGAACGACTAGAGTCACGGAGCGCAGAGCGAATTTGTAACGACTCACACATTTTTATTTATTTTCTCTTTAGTTAATTGATTTTAGTTTGGGTTCTTTTTTTTTATCGAAAATTGAATAATTACAAAATTTAGAGCTGTATATTTGAAATCATCAGTAATAATAATATCTTAATGTAAAATATTGATCTTCGAGTACTCTGGTAATAATAAACAATAAAGTACTCCATTATACTATGCATTACATTCAATACAATTAAAAATTTTCTGTGTAGCAGTTTTGAATAATATAACTTTTAAATTTAAAACATTTACAGCGATAAAAATATTGCCCTTGTCATTCATATGCAGTCCGTTATGTGATCTATATTTTACAAACTTATATTACTGCAGGTAAACAATGTAATTGCGAACACCTAATATTTGCTTGTATTGTTGCTAACTAAAGTGGATTCTATAATTAAGTAATTAAAATAAATGTATTCTAACCTTAAACATTGCGTTTAGTTATGACTGTTTGTTCACTAATGACATACGATAAAGTCCGCAAATGTGATTTATATACTATGAGCAATTAAAAAAATTCGTTCGGATTTATATTTTGCCGAGTGTCATTGAAGATTTCTCTTGTGCATAATAGAGGCAAAAAGTGACTCAAGTAATCACACAAGTAATATGCATACGTGACGCAGAACTGTATGATCTAAATAATAATTGTAAATTAATCATTGAGTAGAAGCCTAGTCATAAAAACTATATTTAAAAATTTATTATTATAGCTCTTCATTTTATTTATATTGAATTGTTGATTAATAAATATTTTCTAAAAATTGTTGCTTTACTGTTACGAAAAGTGATTGACCTACGATAACATTGTATGAACCTATTGTTATATTAAGAATCAATCGTTCATTACTTGTAATATTATTTTATATGTTTATGATACCTTAATTGTAAAATGATATCTAAGGTAATTTATTACATATTTCAATCGTGTACAGTTAAAAAATCGAGCAAAATATATTGAAATTGTATAATTCTGAAAAGATTTTTCACAAATTTATTATCATACGCCATACTCAAACTGAATTCAAATGCGAGACCTGTATCTTTCTATATCTCATCGTTCACCCAAGCGAAAAAGCGAAAAAACTATTCAAAATGAAAGTTACAAATTCATATTTGTCATTCCGTGCACAGTTCCATCCAATAACTAGGAAACCCCGGTATACACACACAGCCATACGGAGCAGCATTGCGCGCGTTATATAACATTCAAAGCAATAACTCGCGTCAACATGTATACGAGACGAATCATGGAGCATCGCGTGCACGGCCACTCGCAGCGACTCGCAGTGTCACTCGCCTCCCAGCTTTGCGCAAGAAAATCACAGAAAGAAAGTTTACGCTATCCGTGTATACATATATACCTGCCTCGACTGCACTGCTTATCCTTCCGAGGCTCGCCAGTTCATCCGTTCCGCGGCTTTTCTCACGTTTGAAATTCATGGTATTCCGCAGGGCGCTTGAACGAGCGATTATGTTAATTTCATTAACGACAGGCTCACAGTCGCGTCTTTGAGAGCTTCGCCTCACCGCCTGCAGTTGACTCCTCTCCCACTCACTTTTATACGACGCGCAATTGGAGCACACTCTTTTATTTTTTCCCTCGCGCGCTCATCGGCCGATGAGCTGTCTTATAAACCGAGTATATTTACATGCGGCTTGGTATATATTGTGTGCAGGCAAAACTGTTACGTCGTGGAAATGATTAGCGATGTATTTATGATCCGATGCTTCGAGTAGAAGATTTGGAATTGAGAGGCTTATTTTGGTATAGTGTGCGGCACTTTCATTTCATTTGTCGTATCACTACATCGAATTATATAGACATGTTTTTATATACTTACTTGTGCATATAGTGAACATTTATATTACATGTAAAGTTGTATGTTGTATCAATATTTATTTTATGTTTTTGTACTGAACTTATAAAATCAAGATAAATAATAAAAGCTAAAAAGGAATTATTATAAAGAATACAAATGGACAATATTTGTATAAAATTTCTGTTATATAAACACCAAAATAGTGCGTATCGCTAAACTACATTAACTATAATAAGCATAAAAAGTCATCCGTTTTACGCGCTTATCACTCAACTTTATATATATATCAGTTCTCCAACTGTCTGCAGGAAAAATGTTATTTCCCTCGGTTTCAGCACTAATTATGCGTATACATAGAATTGGCATGAAACAAGCTCGCAAACTAATCCGAGCCGCGCTCCACATTTATATTAAACCTTAATTCAGTCGGGGGCCGCTCCATTTGTTCGAGATCACGAACTCTCGCACGCGTGAGCGCGGCAAAAAAAGGCATCAAAACCCGAGCAAACGTGCAAGAATTGTATATGCGAACTTGACGCAACGCGGCATGTGCGCCGGTCTTTTTTTTTTCTCACACCTCCGCAGCTGGAGTCGCGTCGGCGAGCGAGGAAAGTACAAAAAGTCAGAGCGAGAGGTCCTTCGAATGTGACATTTCTCAAACGTATACGGCGCCGCGTTTCTTGAGGTTGCGTTTCGAAAGCGTCCTTCTAAACGGATGACAACGGCGTCGGAAGGTGTCAAAGCGCCAACTGCTTCGTGAACCTTTATATATATGTATATTCCGTGTGCCATGGCGCGTTTTGCTCCAGTTACGCAATATAACGACGAAGAAATGGGTCTTTTTTACAATAGCCTACATGTCTCTCTCTCTCTCTGTCCTTCTGCTTATTTGTGTTTCTGCTCTAAAAAGTCAAGAGCTCGAATTTCACTTGTAATCCAGTGATTGTCAATACGTATCAGGCTGCAAGGGAGATCGAACCGCGTGGTTGAACAGCAGTTTGGACGATCGATCTATATAGGATTGCGTTGCAGTGGAATATTTGTATATAAGGATGCGTGGTACGCAGAGGCTGGATGCATATAGAAAATCTTTAGGTTCGCGTGTACTACAGATCTTTTTTTTTTTGGCTTTTTATTGTCGCACGTGATGGAAAATTGTACATAAACTTTACAAAAATAAACTTTTTATTACACTTTTTTTTCTTTTCATATATTTATATAGATATATGTATATTGTTACAATAGATACATGAATATAAATGCGCATTTCCTATATATTCTCCAGTTTGTCTCGGTCCGACGCAGCTCGTTCCAGAGTCGATAACGCATAGCATTTTACCCAAGAATGTTAAATATTTATAATGATAGTATATATTTATAATATATGACGTACACACGCAGTGCACCTAAGTACAAAACAAACAGACAAGCTCTTACCTATATAATTATAGTAGTATTAATTATTTATAAATTAAATAAAGATCGGTTACGTCTCTATATACCTACAGAAACTGTTACGTATAATTAGGCTCGGAGGCGCGCGACGAAACATCTATATAAATGCTTTCAAGTCATAAAAATCTATGATTAAAGTGCGAGAGAGGGAGAGAGAAAGGATAAAAAAAAAGAGCCGAGAGTAGAGCTATACAGGGAGAGGCACGTACACGCGAACCGTATTCCGTCCACTCCCGAGCGCTAAAAGAGTAATTTCGATTCTTAATGAGCAGCTCTCTTCCTCGACTGGGAGAAAATACTTAATTTTTCTTTTTACCGTATATCCTGTAAGTAACCCCTCGCGCCGTTCTGTCTGCCAATGAATCATCCTCGAAATCCTTTCGTGCAATCGATCGTGATGGTTTTCATGAAATTTTTCACGAACAGCGAGGGAAGACGCTGCTGCGCAACCTTTTTTTTCAGCGTCTCGGAGATCAATGAGAATAAAGAACAAGAGAATAAAATATTGTCTCTCTCCCTCTCTCGGCGTACTTGTGTAAAAAAAAGTATAAAAAATAGTAAAAAAATATACTATATATATATATATAGTTACTCTCGAATGTCGGCAAGCTAACGCCACCTTACGCACAACTTCACTTTTAAATTCGCGATATTGCGAACCTTCTTTTTGATCTATATGCATATTTTCTCCAGCGCAAGAGTACCCATTGAAACACCAATCCATTTTCCGCGAAAATCTTCTTCGATATATCCTCGCAACTTATTGGAGTAAAAAGATTTTGTCATTTATATGCATTCTGAGTGTACTTTAACAAACTTTTTACCCCGATAAATTCAAATTCCATTTCATTATTGCACGATGTCACTTATTGCCAGTGCCTGCCAAACTCCACATTACTAGCGTGTAACAGCCAAACGGTCCAATCCGTCTTAACCATAAATCCCCCGTCTCAATAGATTTACTCTCGCGCCACGGAAAGCTCGATTAAAAATACATACATATATATATATATAAACACGCGGGGGGTCAGGTTGTCGCACGCATAATTTTGTACATGGGCGAGATGGCCGTTATGTGTATTATAGGGTTAGCCGGCTCTTAATGGAGATGCTCGTATCCGTAGTAGTCGGGCGCGTGATGGACGTACTTGGGCACCGGATGGTGCGGATGTAGCTGGGGTCCGACCTTCTTCACGACGGCATTGAAGCCGTTGTGATCGTCGGCCGTGTACTCGACGATTCTCACACTGCCGTCGGGCTCGTTGACGCTGTAGGAGCCGTGGACTACGTCGCCGTCGCGCACCTCGTGCTGCGTCTTCACGTCACCGGTGTGCGGATCGTGGACCCCGTAGTTGAACGTGTACTTCGGGTGCGACTGCAAATTCCAGAGTATAGAGATTTCCCTCTCGTGAGAAACAGCTGGTATATATATTTATAAAGGGTGAAAGGGAAGGTGGTATTATATTTCTCACACGTTAGACGGATCATTTTTAACGTCTGCGTATACACAAACGCTATTTACCTCGAGTTAATTGCACTTGCAGCCTAATTAAAATTTCTTTTTCATTTATTCCATTCAAACTCGGCAATCTTTCTATGTCAGGTGCATTGTCAGGATGAGGCACGGTATACAAATGCTAAGCAATATATTTCACTTGAATCAAGGTCTGTATGAATCTGGAACGCGGGACGGGATATAATATTATAATGTGCGTATAGAGCGCTATAATAGTGCGAGAGGAGCAATCCAGGAGCTAGACGTCGGCCTTTCTCCGTGTTTATTATTATCCTCGCGCAGAAAGCATATAAGGACGAACGGCGCGGCAATGTACTTTCATGTTTATCGCGAAGCGGATAAAAATAATCATGGCAGCCGCGCAGGAGGAAGGAAACGAAGGGATAAAAAGCGGAATAAAAGAAACAGAAGTTGGGTTGCATCCGCGAGAAATTCTACCTATACTTTGCGAGCGACGCGCGTCGTAAAGGAGAAAGAAAGAGAGAACGCGTTGCGACATTGACCAGCACATATATACATATATATATATGCGACTGTTATAATAACGCGGCTCTTGTGCGATTATGATTATTCAACCTACGTACGTGCGTGTATGAGTGCGTTACGGTTTACGACGCTCTTTCGCGCAGTGTTGTTACACGTTACGGCTGTATACACACGGACATTTTCGTAATAGCTGCCACGCGGCGGCCGCTAAAGATGTAGAGAGCGAGGAAGTTTATTATACGTGTGACCGAAGTGCGCGCGTGCTAGGCTATTTGGGTTTGTCGAGGATCTGGTGGAGAGGCGTGTAACGGGCGTTAAACTGAGTTATATATATATATATATGTGTGTGTGTGTGTGTGTGTGGAACGAGAAAAGGGGATTGCGCGACCTTTTGAGGTGGGAAAGATCTCTGAGACTTCGGTGCTGGATTTTCGTGATTACCTTCTTTTTTTTTCGCGAGATTGCGAATCTACGGGGTATGTGATCCTCGGTGTAAATGTTCGGTTACGAGCAATGTTAAATAATTTACTTGGCAGATAAGTGGAGATACTACAAGTGAAGAAAATTTAAAAATATAGAGATAATCCGTGTACCTTATGTATTTGTATGTGTATCGGTATACGAAAACAGGAAAAGTTATTTACGATATGTTTTTTGGACGCTACCTGGTTCGATCCTTCGCGCGATAAAATATATAGGTATAATGGAAAGCAGTCCTTGAACCTACTTATCTTCTGCTTTGATCAAAAAGGTTATATAAAACGCATGAGTTAATACTGATAGGAAAAAAAACTCGTTAGTTGAGACGTATAATCGAACCCATATGTTGTACAGCTAATGAATAGCAATATGTATATGTCAGCCTAATCCAATAAACTGTTCAACAAAATTTCAGCACTTGATTCAAAATGAAAACGATAGTGCAATCAAATGCGAATTACTAGTTATTGATTCTTCAACTATTTCCAATACGATATAGTCATAAACATTCCCTTCAGTGAATCGCGTAGAAAAAGACCAATGTGAATCTTGTATATATCTTATATCATTATACCTTTCGATATTCGAAGACTGCAGAGTATAAAGTATGTATTTGGTAACAAACGGCAGAAAAAAAAATCAGTTCACAGATCTTAGTTAACTGTCTTTCACGAGCATTATCTAATTGTAACTATATACGTCATTCCTCAAATACTTTCTCCTTTACAATGGAATTCCTTTCGATCCCGATTGTTTACCCATAGTAAAACGTCCCGCGCGATTCACTCGTATGTCACGACTTTATAGGCAACAGTTCATATAAAACAAGGAAATCACAGAATTCGTTACATAAACTCTCTCGAGACAGTATACCAAATCCCAATGGATTTCATACAAACCGCCGCTCTCGTATGATACGATAAAATACTGACTAATACACCGCGCAGATTGATCTTGAAGGGAAAAAAAAAACACACGGGAGAGTAAAGAAAAAGCATCGTCTTATGGATCCGAAACCCTCGGCGGCAACGGAAAAAGATCACATGCACTCCTCGTTTTCCCAGCCTCGTTGTGCATCTTATAAGAAGCCATATGGTAATAATCCCCGAGCTGTACATCAGCATAAATTTCGCAACGCCAACGAAACTTGGAAACACACACACACACGAGAAGAGATTGCAAAACTACATCCTTCGCTGGAGCATGGAACATTGAGCCACGCGCGCGCGCACCGTATCCTGTAATTATCAAGCAACACATATACAATCCCTCGATTCCCAAAGCCTCGGTGCTCCACGAAATCGACGACGACTACGACGACGACGGCGACGACAAGGTATAGAGCGAGGAATTAAGCACAGCGGGACTTACGTAATAGTCGTGGTCGTGGTCGTGATCGTGATGGGCATAGTGGGGCTTGAGGTGGTGGAGCTCGTGTGGATCGGGCAGAGCGTGATGATGTAGAGGCGCGGCGGATACGGCGTGGACGGGCACGGCTATGGTCGGCAGGACAGCGTGACCCTCGTGGTAGTCCTCCAGGGCACCGTAATCCCCGTAGATCTGGTGATTGTGGCCCCCGTTGTAGCCGATCACTAGGCCCTCGCACCAGACTATCAGCGCCCCCAATATTCCTAGAATCTGAAGCAGACGGGGATGGATCATTGCTATTGTGTGAAAAGAGTGTGGAAATCATTTTTCGGTGTTATCGTTGGAGAATTGTTTTTCAACAGTAGAATTAGTCGGGTTTTGTAAGACGAGTGTATTGCCGCAGGGTTAATTTTTAAACAACTTATACTGTGTCAATCAAATGTATAATGCATAAATCTATTACTTCAAGTATATAAAGCTAATTGTTAGCATATACGCTGTTAACTTGCTTCAATTAGTGGAGGTACTGCTAAAACACCTTGATTAAAGAAAATGTCGGAAATGTAGAAACAATGAAATAATTTTTAATTTACTAGTTTAACATATAGATCATAACCTAATGATTCACTTATGCTAAACACGTGAATTATCCACTTTTCTAAAGCACAGAAAGAACACAAAAAAGAACACTGCAAAGTAAATATGTATACATGTTTTCCAACTGTTCATATATACAAACAGTACATTTCAAGATCTGAATTGTAGCTATTAACGGATAACTGCAAGGAAACTGCTACTTATTCAAATCTGCCTCTACAATTAAATAAACTGGTTGCACGTTTTTGTTTGCTTTACATTGAGTTATTATCGTTGGTAATAAACGCGATTTCCACTAATCGTCGTAATCTCTTATTCCGAAAGGTTGCATACATCACAATAACGCAGAGAACGACGACAAGAAGAAGAAGAAGATATTATGCAGTAGAAGTCAATAGGATGAAAAGCAATCATCGTTAATCGTTGCAACACATCCTAATTAGTCGTAAACGCCATCCCCGCGCGTTCTTATACCATCCATAAAACTCCACAGTCTATATATGCATCATCTCTCAAGAGCGATTTCACGCGTGCCCGCCTTCTTATACGCTCTCGGCTTTCGCGCGTTACGTATTACGTGCACCCATTATCGGCCTATATACTCGCGGTGTTGCACGCTCGCACAAACGGACCTCTATCAATTCTTCAATTTACATGGAAACAAAAACAATTTCGATTAAGCGGCGAGATATTGCACAAATCTTACCTGTGCGATCTGTAAACGCTGCTGTTATACTTTTTTTTTTCCTGAACTATAGAGTATTCTCTCTCTCTCTCTGTCTTTGGACTTACAATGTCGTTATCGGTGGGTAATATCGGTAACGGGCGTCAAGCAGTTTAGTCACGCTCCTTTTTCCCGAACGCGCTGCCGCCGTTTGTCTATACGCATGCGCGCGTGCGAGAGAAGAGAGAGAGAGAGAGAGAGAAAAAACACTCGAGTGTGCATTTCCGCGCGAAGCTAAACAGTCGTCCTTATAAAATCCCGCTTATCTCGCGTATTCGATCTGGCGTGCGTAACCCGTCGTCGCTGTATCAATGAGAAATGGCCATTGTAATGTTTTTCCTTCCCTCTCTGAGCGCGGTTTTGAAAATATTGGATTATTAAGAAATTACTTCGGAATGCTAATTGCGTATAATGAAGTTGCGCGGAAATGAAGATTAACGGTTGCAAAGTGCCAGTAATTTAGAATGAATTAATTAGTAACGATTTAATTAATATGAATTTAACACAAATTCATGATTGTTGACTGATATAAACTTTTAATTTATTATAGTAATGAAACGCATGTTAATTAATATTGTATAGTTATTATTAACAAGCCGAGTAATTAATATTTTAATAACGATATAAAAATAATGTGATCGTATCGAGTATTTGAACGTCAAGTCGATAAATTAATAATTTTAAATAAATAAATAAAATAACTCTTGTAAGTAGAACTTTATTAATTAATTGGCTCTATCGCAAATTGGCGATTAATGTATTATTACAGCTCTAGTAAAACACTCTTCATTAGAATTATTGCTGGAAAAAAATTTAAAAAGAAAAACTGCCTATAAACTACTGAAAGCACTATGTAATCAAATATGTTTATACTAAAATTGTCCATAATCCGCGTTTCACTTTCAGATGCCAAATTACTGAAAAAATACCCTGTTTTAGCTCTTCACTCTTACTGCGTGTCTTTTATTTATCGTCAATCTAAGGAAGGTATAATTTTACCTACATAATTTTAACGCATTTTTTAGAGTAAAATTTTGTTTCTTTTTACGGTAAAGTAAATTAAATTGCTCTTTTAGTCGACGCGTTAAAAGCCGTTTGCTTAACTGGTTAAAATATGAAGTAAAACGAACGTAAACTTATTCAGATTCCATGCATTTGCTTCCGTCTCGTGAAGATGTAGTTTCCGCATAATTTCATAATGTAATGCGGAGAATATGCGCGACGTTACCAAAAGATGTGCACACAAAAGCTTTTAAGTCGTCAAGAAGAGTTCAAAAAGTTTGCTTCCGTACTATTTTCTGAGATAAATCATATTAATGAACAAACTTTCAATAAAATTAATATAATATATATAACATACCATTTAATTATGCTAAATACCATTGTTGCCGTTTCTGATATTGAGCTAAGTAAAAAATTTTATTTTAAGAATCTTTTAACTCAAATCGTTTCAGTAAACATTAATAAAGGAAGATCTTATAGTTACTAGGATGAATAAAATTCAGATTTTAATTTACCATTTTCTATAGCCTCTAAAGAATACGTATAAGAGCAGAGAAATGAGGTCGAACGTATAATGACCATATGAAAAGACATCTTTGCCAGAAGTTATGAAAAATTTATTAATCTTTTTAATTGAAAAATATTTGTGAAGTTCTTCCGGAGTATACATTATCAATTTTTATAGCAGTTTTAATATTTATTTGATCGCATATGAAAATTTTAATTATAATCATTCGTCGCGGAAGATTGTATTTAGGTTAAGCGAAAATCTAATAATGTTGTAATTACATATAGTCTCTGAAAATTGTATACACTTGAATTGTAACTGCAAAGCCCATTACCGAAGGTTATGAATCTAAGCTTTGAAAAGTCTTTAATTTAGTAATACTATTAAACTAAAAGCTATTCGCATTACTAAACATTCAATTTAATATTCATTGATCAATCTAATAATTATTGATTGTTGAATAGTTTTTCTGACAAATATTCAAAACTTTCGCTCCTGTTGAAATTAGAGATTTCAGGCTATAAAAATTGTAATGTTGCGGCAAGTAACATCCACGACAAGAAATTTCAATGTCCCTGTCAAAACAATATGATACTTATTTAATCTTCCACTTCGGAGTAGGAAAAAAATCAAAGTTAATTTGAAAGTTTCGTATTAGGAAGAAATAAAGTTGTGAAAAAACTTTTAAAATTCTTTTCCTCACTTCGCTTAACTGCTGAACTGATCAAGATTAGTATTCTACAGGATTTCTACCAACGCTGATTTTATTCTTTCAAAGGAACTTTAAAATTGCATATATTACACTCATTTCTGCATAGTTGTATAATAACGGACATTTATTCAAATACAATAGAAGCTATAATTGCCAAAATTACCTATATCACTTTTACACTTTTTTGGTACCAGTGTAAATTTTGTCAACACGATTAAAATAAAAAAAATGATAATAATTTTTACAATCTTAAACTATACGATGCGTAATATACTTTGTTCAAACGCACTACATCTTATTCCGCAAATCTTGCGTAACGTCACATAGAATTATAGATCCTAATAGAAAGCACATATGTCTCGTTGACACCGCACACCATTGTGTCGCCGCGCGAAAAGAGTGCTAATTTTTCCTAAACCTATCTACAAAGATCCGACTGTATAACGTTTAAGCGCTAGAAGAAGGAAAAAAAAAGGTCTCGAATCTCTTATCTACCTCGACAATTGGCTCCAGCCATCGCCGCGGCAAACACAACGGCCCCCAGTGTTCAAAACTGAGCACAATACTCAATGGCTCCCATTTCCTCGAGCGCCTCGTATACATAAATTTCCCAAATGGCATAAACCAGACACAAAAACCTCCTCCATAGGCAAAGTCTTCTTTTTTTCCTCACCTCCTAGTCGCGCTCCTCGCTATATAGCTTCCTGCTACCCTCCCTCTATACAGACAGCCAGCTTAATTGTTCTCAGCGGCTATGCGGTATATAGTATATACGGATGTATGAAATTTATTCGCGCGCCTGCAACCGATCGTTTCTTCCGCACCAATGCGCCGTATATACTGTATACTCATGTATATACACACTGTTTTGGCTATGCGTGGCGACAACAATGAACGGAGAAGGAAATACACACGCGTATACGTATAGAGGCCGGAAGTTGAGCTGTAACACGGATCTTGGCTAGTTGGCAGAGAGTCGCGGGAAAGTCTATTCGCACCGGCTGCCGGCACGCGCGCGATTTTCATAGTGTGTGTGTGTGGACGAGAGAAAAGGAAAACGCCACTCGCTTAGGGATAACGAAGAGTAACGGCGACTTGCATAAATTTTCATCGCCACTTCGACCAGAGAGAGAGAGAGAGAGAGAGAGAGAGATATTAAGAATCGTCGAGAGGCAGCGTAATTGTATGCATTATTAGTTCCGAGAAGAAAGATTCTGCTCTCGCTTGCTCGCGCTCTTCTATTTTCTTTCTCTCTTTGAATCGTTGCGCTCTTTGTTTTCGAATTCTGGCTCGCGAGTCGGAGAGCTTTCCTTTTCGGCCCATGAGTTATTGAAGGTTTACGAGCTTGTCCATAGCGTAAAGAGATTTCCTTGTGGCTTTGGCTTATGGATTCTTTTGTACACGCGGTATTAGTTCGCGTACAGACGAGAAGACGAACGGCGCTTTAATGAAATGTTTTATGACGTCAAGAGGGGCAAGCTTTAGTGCGTAATAATCTTTTCTCTTTGTATATTATCATGAGTGCACATAATGTCGCGTAAGGCGGCGCTTTGTGGTATTTCAACCGAAACGCGGAAGATGATTAATCATGAAACGAAACGAGATACGAAAATGTATAACGAGCACGATGAGATCTGACTATACGTATAATATGTGTGCGCAAAATAAGCCGGATTATGTTTTTGCATTTTAAATTCTGTAAATATCGCGCAAAATAAATGTATGCTGAAGGATCTTTTAAAATCTGTTGAATAATTAACTTTGCGAGCTTGTATTATTCCTACCGACATAATGGAAAATTAATAGCAAATCAAAAGTCAAGATGGAAAAATACGGTACTTAATGCACATTAAAAAAAAATTCAATAAAAAAGAAATTCACGCAACAATTGAAAATTCTCGATGCAAAGCCGTTCTCGAAACAATAAGTGTAATAATTAGCCACCCCGTTCCCGAGGAAGTAGTTCATTAAAATTCTAGCGAGAGAGAAAAAAAAAGCGAGCGTGGCTCTCCCGGCTTTTTTGTCAAGGTTCCGCACACTTTAATAATCCAAAGCGCGGCAAAATGCGCGTTCAAAAGTGATATTGCGCACGCGGTATGAGCGCGATAAAAAAAAAAGAACTAATATTTAATACGATTCCATCGCACGACGCGCCGAGCGAGCGATGAACACACATAACATTTTTCTCCCCCCTTCTAATAAGGCTGTGTTAGTTGATCGTTAAATGTGCTTTGGCCGAGCAGAGAGTAACGCCCGCTTCCCAGACAGCCACGCACGACACATTTAATAACCTCTACTCTCTCGCGCTTGTCTTTTTATTTTCTCCGCAGTAACTTAATAGCCTTTGCGCTAACGAAAACGTCGATAAGGTGGATTATGAGAAATGGTTGCGCCGTATCTTTTGATTCGATTAACCTATGTGGCGCTTAAGTGACATTATTGTCTGCGTGTTTCTATTTGTATTTGAGCTAAGATATATTGGAAGAGATTTGGCGATACTAAATGTTAAGAGCTACAAAACTACCGTTTTTTACTAGCAATATATCTATATATATATATATATATATGTGTTTTATGATTATGTCAGAGTAATCCTATAAGAATTGGGAAATTGACGATTATGTAAATGATGTGATTTATGCAGAACATAATTTTTTTGAAAAATAAAATATATCAACCATTTTAGTTTGTTAAAAAAAATAGTAATAATTTTTATATAAATAATTGAAAAATTTTATTCTGATTATTGATCACTTGTGACGGATGCTATAATTACCGTCACCGTTATAAAGTATTAGTAATAATTTTATAAGTAAAGTTGCAGATAAAGCATCTTATAAATATCATTTGCTTTGATTAGAAAAGAATTTTGTCTTACAATCAATGTATGTTAAACTTAATTTCTCATGTAAAGTCTATTCTTTAAATTTATTATTTTCAAACTCCCAAAATTCAATTACTTTTTTTAGATCAACAATCCCAAAGGATACTAAAAATATCAATGATAACGAAAGCAAAAATACTGATGCTTTCTACGACAACCATAAATAGTTCGAATAAATAAAAAAACTATGTTAAAATAAGAAACTTCAAGATGCACGCACTGGACAAAGCCAGCAAAGAAACACACATGTCATATATCAAACACACTTAGTACTATAATAAGCGAGTCGTATGGCTCCAAGTACCTGCAGCATCTTCGGCTCGTGCGAGAAACAGTTATCGCGAACCACCGTAAAAATAATAAGTAAACAACAGAACCGCTGTTCGACGGGGAAAAGCAAAATAGTACTTGCTACTCGTTTAGTCTCTCCTCTCCGACTCTACAATATTATAATACAAAACACAGGCTTTCCTACGTGAGAGTAGCGCGCGAAGACACTGATAGCATCATCTCCGTACGATGGGCTTATATCCATCTCCCACCCAACTTTGTGCCGCTAGCAGCGCACCTGGGTAAAAGAGAGGTCCCACCACCACTTTTCTCCGTCTGTCTCTTTGTCTCTGTCTATCGCGTATGCACGCGGGTAATATCCTCTCTTTTTTCAGCTGCGAAACCCTTCGCGAGGGTTCACCTTCTACTTTTCTCCTTTCTCACTGTCTAGCTGCTGCTGCTGCCGCCGTCGCCGCCGCTACTACTGCTAAACTCCCCCACTTCTATCCGTATAGCCAACGACTCCTTTGCTGGTATAGGGAGGAATGCGTGCATAATAGCTATATTATGTTCTGTAGCATGTTTTTCTCCTCCGTGTAGGCTTCTCGCTTAATTATTCGGAAATTAGGGAATGAAAACCGTAGCTTCTTTTATTGGTAAGGCGAATTGCGAAAGGGTTAATAAATTTGTCGGCTTTACAACGGCGCGTTGAGCGGCCCGGGTTTTTCGCAACGGCTCGTAAGTGGTAAATTTTAATTTGAAATTTTAATTTGCGCGATAAAACAAAATATTTTGTGTTGTGGTATACGCGGGTTGACGTTTCGGTGGGACGGGTTGGGAAAGATTTTTCGTGACGAGGAGTATCGCAAGTATCTTAATCGCTTTTTAAGGTCGCAGGTCTACTCGTCATGAAGTGTCGGCATAGAATGTCTATAGATGCGAGTTAAAGAGGCGTATTTTAGTTGATTTGATCGCCGTCCCTTTTCATTTATAGTAATTCTAAATGGACATGTCGCTAAATGAAGTTGTCACACTGCACTGACTATACTAACGACGCTTGCTGTAAGATCTCGATTTCGATTAATGCACATAAATTGCAGATAACATTTTAATTATTTGTTGCTACTTTGAAATTCAATTTAATTCCATGTACAATATAACTTGTTTACAGCAACACGCCATAAATTGGATCAGTTATTTAAATTTTAATTAAGATATTCGAGTCGCCACCATCAGCGCATCAGGTTTTATTATCAAAATGTT
Organism: Megastigmus dorsalis; assembly: GCA_900490025.1. Lineage (NCBI taxonomy): Eukaryota > Metazoa > Arthropoda > Insecta > Hymenoptera > Megastigmidae > Megastigmus > Megastigmus dorsalis. The sequence continues at coordinate 26,115 of UELU01147819.1, forward strand.
AATTAACAATAAATTAACGCTATAATTCATTCATTAATAATCAATAAAGTATTCATCGATATACTCTGATAATAATGACGTTAATGCTGATCGAGCTACTGCTTAAGCAATTTTTCACAAACCAGCAATATCAAAACAGACTTCGCGCGAAATAACAATTTATCCGAAAATGTGAACAAAAAATTGACGCATCACAAACTCCTAAATCAATTAGATAACATCATTACGAGCGGAAGAAATAACAGAAGAAGTTCAACTGAATAGTTATAAAAATATTTTCGCAGCCAAACTAGAGATATGTACATAGAGAGAGAGAGAGAGAACCAAGTCAAAGAAAAGGGAAGGCGAAGTCGAGTCGCGCAATTAGAAGATCATAAGGAAGGCTTCATTGAAAGATGAGCGGTGTTGAAAGTGAAATCGCGAGCGTCGTCGGGGAGTCTATGGAGCGCGAACGTCTGTCTGCTGCTCTTCGCCGGCTATAATACACGTCAAGTATCGTTTCGGCCTAGTTTCGGTTGGCTTGGCCGAGCGAGCCGCGTGCGCATATCCCAAGGCGTGGTGTATATACGTATAACGGACAGATCTATAGAACTCCGTATTACTATATAGGCATTAGCGAGGAGGGACGGGACTCGTTGCGCGACACGACGATGGACGTGTGGCGTAACGTCGCGTTTGGGAATTCTCGCTGCGGAAACTCCTTTTAAAAAGAACTTCCTTTTCGTATTTTAATTTTGGTCGAGCTTCGTAGGAGCTCCCTCTCCTTTTATTCTCTCGTCTCGTCTCGTCTCGTCTCTCTTTTTCTTTTTCACGCGGAATCGCCTTTCGCAAGTTTTGCTCGCGATGCAAATGTATGTATAACGCCTCGGATGGTTCTTTTTTTTCTTCTTTAGTTGCGTCTATAGTGTTTACTTAATTGGTTAACTTTCTTTTTGCCCGCGCGCTACGCGGAATTTGAGCATTTTTTTAACCGATGTGTCGGCTACGTATGCGTGTGTATCAGTCATTCGTATGTGTATATAAGCTTCTGCTTTACGTATGTTATTATATGTAAATAGATTTTATATAATCTTTTAAATTATAATCGGATTTTGAAATATTTCATTAATTTTTTTATTATCATTAAAATTGAACAGCACTTCCTTTTACGTCTGATAAACTGATAAAAATTGTTACATATATCTAGACGCAACAAATACGCGAAAACGGCTCAATTATACGTGCAATCCAAAAGAAACTTAATCTACGAAAATTGGTGAAAATACAGGACGTGTAGGTATATCCATATTCGGACAACGTAACAGCACATTATTTCCGTAATACTTGGCGGCACTCGTCATGCAACGGAAGACGCTCGCAAAAACGTCCGATTTCGTAAAGTATAAAACGAGTGAGAAGCGTAGGCAGTTCGGCGCGAAAGGTCGCGTATTTTTTTGTTCGCTGCTCATCGAAGTCGCGCGCAACTATGCCCACGAATTTTCGCGCTTGACAAATCGTTAAAGCGAGAAATCGCGTCGCGATCTAATGCTATACGCGAGCCTCCGATGCGACGAGTCGGTGCAATCTTTGCATATCTTCCTCGATAGGCGAGCAGCTGTGTATCGAAAAAGTTAGAAGCGATCGAACGGAACGCGTGTGTACGATCGTTCGAGCATGGAATCAAATACTATACGTTTGTCACAGTCGGTGAACGTGCATATATACACAGAGAGAGTTGCCGGCGAGTTGTTGTTGTGAACGTGAAATTCAGGTGCATTCGGGTGTGCATAGATAATAATTTGTACCTCGTATAAACGTCGATTTACATATACGTAATAAAACGTTTAATCATTCAATATACAGATAGTTGTATATTTCATAAGAGTCGTTAAATAATTTCTACATTTTTACGAATGCATTATATGACGTGTCACGGCTTCACACGTAATCTTTCTATATTAGGGCCATTCCCTCGCACGGAAGCATTTTGAAATCGCTCAATGCTCCAGTCATAATATCTCGCGCGCGCGCCCCATAAAACTGTTGAATCCAACTCCAATCATTAAATGTCGCGAAAAAATCACGCCTCCAATCAAAGTGAAATCTCATACTCCAATTTATCATTCCCAACCTAAAAACATTAGAAAAAGAAAAAAAGCTTGCATCTACATACACTGCATATACATACACACACACACACACACGTAGATGGGCGAGTGTTATCGCGATGCTCCGCGTCTGGCACTTATGAAAGAGACTTGGACCGTGATGGTGTGTTGCTTGTGCCACTTCCTTATGAAATACTTTGCCTACTGCACACGTGGATCTTGAGGCTTTAATGAAATCGCCTTCGTTCTCTGTCTCTCTATCTGGTACTGGACACACGAGCGCGAGTCCATCGACGTTGCCCAAGAACGTTTGTGCAAAGGTTTTAACGGCGAGGATTGATGAGCGACGAGATCTGGCGTGCGAGTGTGTTTGTGTGTGTGTGTGTGGGAGGACGCGATGCATGATTCGGGTGTAATTAGTGACGCACCTCGGCGCCGCGGCCATTGCGAACGCGCTGCAGCAGCTGTTACGTGAGCGAGTTATACTTATGTACCGAAGGGAAACGCTTGGCGAGGTGGTGCGTTAGACGGCAGACCGTTTTCCAGAGATACGAGAAAGATGATTTGGTCAATTTTTGTTGAATAAAGGATGCCGATACACGTTTCTCACCGATGATATTTTATTTTATTCAAAAAATATTGTATAATTATTCATTCGTATTTAAAATTCAGAATATCCTGAGTTTCAGAAATTTTATTATATAAAACACTTAAAAATTTGATTTTTTTTTTCCAATGCATAGCGATTAATCCTTTTAGCATTTTTTTCTCCTTTATCACCCAACATATATGTGTGGAAACGTACGGGAGTAAAAAAAATTCATTTTCGATTTAATGCTTTAAGATTATGACTCTTGCTGCGTGCGCATAATGGTGTCGCACGGTAAAAACAAAAGGGAATTGAATAAAAAAAAACTACTGCCGATGGTGTAGTTAAATTTCAGTACCGCGGTGCAAAACAGAAGTATGTCAAACTTGACTTTGTCTCGGATTTTTTGCTTAAAGAATGAACCTTCCCGTCATTAAACTACTACAACCGCGCGCTCTCCGATGCGCTTAAAACTTTTCAGACTGCAAGTTGTTATTGCATTTTGCTCAGCATTCCCCGCAACGACTTATCTTTTTCGTCCGGGAGTTTTCGACTTTGAATGATCTTTCTTATGCTCAGTGATATTGTGGTCTTTAAAAGAATCAAAATTATGTAGTAAATTGAATTAAATGGTTCTTCTTGTTTGTATAAGAGGCTGTTATACAAATTAAATTATTTAGGACAAGTATAAAACTTTAAATATAAAAGCTACCGACTATAAGAATTATTTCAGTAGTAACAGACAATTTTAATACATTTTTTATACTTTTATGGTAAAGTCATTATTATTTATTGTTCGTGCACATGATATACGTAATGACACAGTTTCACTCACGTTCGTGATATTTTACCGAAAAAACCACCAGAATGTTTTTACAAGCAAACTATGTATTTATCAATAATAATACGAAAGCACAGTATAATTAACATCGAAAATGGCAGCTCATTGTTACGCAACGATTGTTTTTTTTCCCCATCAAAAATAAAACTTTATCATTCGCGTTCACCATCCTAAGCCCAGTTGAACAGCAACAGCCATAACGATTCACCAATTATTTAGTCATTAGCGCCGCTGTTGCACATAAGTACAAGTGGTGCGTTGGGGTGTGAGAGTTAGACGATCGGAGCTCGATCGGCCTCGCGTGCCGCTATGCCTCGCTATTGCACTTACGGCTCCTGATGTCTTCTTCCTCCCGCGGGCACAGCTGCTGCTAAAGATTTTTCTCGTTGAGAAAGCCTCGCGGAGTTGGCGCATTGAGTAACCCGCCGGCACGTGTTTCTTTTCTAATACGGGCCGCGATCTAAATGGAAGGAAAAAAAAAAACCATCGACGTCGTTACGCGACGTGTTGCACGGGCTTGATTTTCTGTGTTGTACCGCGGTGTGAGAAACTTACCGATGCTTGTGTACTGTTCGAAGGCTGGAAGACGCGGTAATGCGAGATATATACGAATTTGTGCGCTTTTACACGGATTCGCGTTGTATATACTTGTTGCGGAGCAATCTTAATTAGAGACGATATGTATATGTATGAGAAAGTCATAAAAATGTCAGAAGGATAAAAAACTTGCGTGCCAATCGATATAAAATAAAGCTAAATTTCCCTCGGAAATTCATTCTGTCGATAGGTCCATTTTTTCCCTCAATTTTCCCTCCCCCGATCGACTTGCGCTTAGTAAATTCAACTCTTTCTTTATTTCACCCGTCTTTATCACCGCGAACTTTTAACTTGCAAAAATTACCAATAAAATTTTATCTCCATAATGCAATTGTGGGCTTGGCACAAGAAGTCAGATGTGCACATGTATATAGTTCAATTCTTGCATAATGGGTGTTTCAAAGGAAGATCACGGAAAGTCATGCCAATACGCTTATCTGCACTCCAGCGACGTAGTTTCCTTTGTTCGTCCAAGTGTTTTGTATTCTGCAGTTCGCTCCGTAGCGGAAAACTACGAACGCTCAAGTTCTCAAAGTGCATGTGCCAAAAGTCAACTGGCTGAAAAATTGCAGTATAAGTAGCGTAAAAGGATCGATTACGAATTATCGCGCCGACGCATAAATCCGCCTTGGTAGATCGATTTTTGTTATTCCACATTACGTGGTTACACCAAATTCGTGCAGCATAAAGTGCGCCTGGCAATATAATGAACTCCTATATACGCAAGAGCTCTGTCCAATCTTACGCAAGCGTAATCAAGAATTTATTCATCGATGAAGCGCTAATCTATCTCAGAAAACTACCTCGGCGCACGGTAAATCGCGGTGAATAACGATGTCAGCGTATAACGGTACTGTAATATCGAACCGGATGTTTTCATCGGCCACGTTCGGCAGTTGTGTATACATTGGAACCAAGACACAAGAGTGTGGTTGCGCCATCGTCTGGTAAGTAGGTATACACGTCGCAACGCGATCGCGGGACAAACTCGCGAACTTTGCCTCTCTCTCTCTCTCCCCTTTTCTCTTGGGAGAGATCGGCGCCACACGCGATGCGCGAGTTCTCGTTCACACTCGCGTCTCCGATATTCAATCGACTTGTTGTACGCGAGTTAATATTGACTTTCCGCGCGGAGAATTTAGTTCGAAGGAGTTTTGCCGTGACCGTGGAAAAGTTGTTGGGGGATGTCGCCGCGGCCCTCTCGAATGCTGCAGCAAATAGTTTCACAAACTGCAATTTATGTACTTGCGTAAATGGTCTGTTTATCCACTCTTTCTCTATCATTTTTCGTGTACAGTAAAAGATTCTTAAAAAAGAATTCAGTGTAGCACTCGGGTTACGCTATATCGCCCTACTAAATGGCAAAAAGGGAATATATGTCAAAGTATGTGACGTTCCGCAAGCAGAAAAGCTCGCGGGTTCAAAATCTGATTAAAAAGGAGAATGAACAAATCCCTCGAATCCACTCTGGACTTTACTTCGCTTTTATCCTATATATATATATACGACGTCGTAAAATCTCTCACCCTCCGTTTCCAGCGATTCGCTTCACCATCTCCTTTCCCCCTCCTCCTCCTCACTCTCTCTCTCTCTCTCTCTCTCTCTCTCTCAGCTAAATCTTTTCGTTCACTTCGTATTTCTCTTCAAACATACATATACAACCACAACAGTAGCACACACGTACGCGGCGCATATACGTAGTGTATATGGTTCGGTGCTTGTGTTGCGAGCGTGTTCTGCGTCGATTCGTATACAACAACACGGTTGAGAACGGTTCGTGTGCGGCTCGTCTCGTGACCGAGTAATGGTGCAGAGAAGCGCGCTGCCTCGAGGATTCTGGATTAACGAATGCCACGCGCTCGCGCATGCCGCACTTTTTTCTATCTGCTTCTCGTGCATGTACACGCACACACAGAAACGAGTTGTTCACGTGTTACACGAGAGCGGTGAATTCTCCGTTCGTTTAGCTTTGAAAATTGCGGTGCAGTTGATCGGGCGATGTGAAGGCTTCCTTTTTAGCGAGACGTCGATCGATGGCGCTGCATTCAGTTTGTGATATGTGAGAATCGAGGGATTATTGAAAAATTATTAGGCATTGTTTTGTCGTTTAACTGTTTTGGAATTAGTACTTTTGATTGAATATCGGTATGGGTTGCGGATCTCTGAGGAAGATATATTGTCGAACTAAACCTTTTTCTTCGTGATCAAATTTCAGTCGGCACAATAAAATCTTTACAATTTATTGATTTTTTTTAAAAAAAAAAAGGTCTGCACAGCATGAGATATTATTACCGTCGCGAAGCACCAGTTTTATAGATGGGTCCATTTTATATATTCATAAAATCTGAAAGGAAAATAAAACCTATTGTCACATGCGTATCGTTTTATGTCAAATGTTTTCCACGTCTAAACAACGATGTTTCATAAGGAAAGCTCCTCCCCTCCTGGGGGCATCATAAATCACTATATAGAAAAAGACAATATCAACAATTACCACTGCACCCGTTACATAAAAATCTCGCCATCCTGGCATGAACAATAGCCATTCATTGACACCCGCCAACCTGTGCACACTGGAATCATACATAATAACCACACACCAGCGTAACACTGACACCTCCGTCCGACAACACTTCCTTTCCTTTCGCACCGTTTCTCCTCGCACTATATACGCCCACCCGTATATTATAGACTAGGAGGGATAGCACAATTATTCGCGCGAGGTCCCGCAAAAGTGCGTGCGCCACATTTCTGGCGTAATCCACGCAGGAGACGAGTGCAACGATTCGCGCGGACTAACAAGGTTTCTTCTCTCTCTCTCTCTCTCTCTCTCTCTGGGAGTGAAGAGAAGCAGAAAACAAACGCCATCATTGTCTGCGGTGTACGCGCTGGTATATGTATTGTGCGATTACCCGAAAAGTAGAAAACGCCTCATAAATAAAAGTAGCGAGTGCGCGCGAATGTTTGTTTTAATTAGAAACTTTAGTTTGGAAGTGTTTTGTTTGTTTTGCCGTGATGTTGCAATTGCATTTTGAATTATTTTACTTGCAGGGTTGGAGTATTCGTTAGAAGAGCCTTTTTTCTTTACACCTCGCATGTACACAAAATTCTTTCCAGCTATAATTAGATTTTTCGGTATGCGCGCGGCTGCGAAAAATCTTAATTGCTTCCCGATAAATTTATTTCGCGGAATTCGTTTGATTACATTTACATCGGAAATCTCGCTGAGGCCACAGTAAAAGCAAAGCCGACCATTGCGTGTACACAATTTAATTTCTTTTTCGAGCTTTCAAAGTACACAGTACGCATTCTTTCGGAACTATTCAAATAATCAAAAAGCTCATTTTGTTTTAAATAGATGTATATCACACATTTTCTGTATACAAGTACGGTGTATGTTTGCATTTGTGTAGTACGTCTTGAAAAGCTGTTGCATTTTACCTTCATCCACGCCCAGATATATATTATACTTTAAATAATATCTACTGGACACGAGCATCCTTTCCTTTTGTCCCGTCCTCGGAACACCTTGTCTTTGCCGTTATTTGTTGCAAGGTGTCATACGCACAGATTTGCTTTCTCAGCTCTAGGATCTATTTCCACGCGTCTTCTTCGTTGAAATCTAATATATTTCCCGGCTTTTACTTTCTTTCTGAGTGCTTCACACACACTGTAGTCCGCGGATCCATCTTCTATGTCAATTTTCGGGTGTCATTTCGACTTTGATATAGCTGCACTGCGCGAAAGCTGATTACGGTTGGATGGGTCTTGGGTTTCTGGATTTTATGTCGACTGAAATAGTTGAAATGGCAACAAAAGATAATTCTTAATTCTATCATTGTATTATACATTTATTTTCCCTTTTACGGAAGATATAATATTGATTTAAAAAAATTTAAAAAACGATTAATCTAAGAAACGGATTATATATTCTTTCACACGTCACTGACATGTTTTATTTGAAATAGAATCTCGCTTAGTCGCATGACCTCTTCTTAAGATTGATTTTAAATATTGAAACTCGTGCAGTAGTATATTATTCAAGCAACAATGAAATTGAAAATAATTAGATTGAATTAAAAGATTTTAAAACAAAGGTGCTATTTAAAATAATTTAAATTATCCTTCGATACCTCAAATATTATAATTAAATACATAATACGGAAGTTCACCAAGTTGAATAAGTAGTTCTTACATAATCAGAGCAGCATAGCTCAAATCTACTGGAAAATCCTCGAAATTGAAAAACTAGATTTGTACTCGGTGACATAGTTCCACTTGACTTCAATATTCCACAACCTGATAACGGCAAGCAATTTTTCGGAATAATATTCCAACATCTCTTGTAAAATATATTTCGAACGAGAAGTTATTCGTAGAGATATTTCAGTGATTGGTTATTGAATCCACCCAACTCCCAACAGCATAAGTATCATTTTCAATTAAAAAAATCGTCCAATACAATACACGTATATTACCCTCAGCTATTAAGTATACATCTATATCCTTTTTCGACGGAATAATTAAGCTTAAAAGATTCGTTCAACCCCATTCAATTAAAAAGTACATGAAAGTAAGCAAAACACGCAGCGCCATTTCGAGATCTCACTTTTAAAGCCCGCGCGAACGAGAATATACCACAGCCACACGCGGACTCGCTTCTTTATACTTTTAAGAGTGCAGGTATAATTGCAGTTGTTGAGCGAGACGTAAACAGCGAGTGATACAAAAGTATATATTGTATGCACGACCGGCAGTTACCGCTAATTGGCGTCACCCACTGCTCAGCTTGCGCACACCTGTGCACGTATATACACTAACACATGGCGCGCGAAGCCTCGAAAATGTGTCCGCCTCACCCCGTTACTGCAGCCACGTGCATGCAGCTGTAATTTCGATAAATCTACCTGACATTTCTCAGAAGTAGCGAATTCTCTTCCCTCCCCGCGTCTGAGAAACTAGCTAACGCGCGGTAAATCGTCCTCTATATGCCTCCAGCGGCGCAATAGACGAAAGAGCTTGGTATTATATGTGCAGAAATGAATGGGAGCTGCTGCGAGTTGTGTGTGCGTGCGAATCGTTCCGCAGCGATGGCTTTGTGTCAGCATCAGCGAGCGTTCTCCAACTGCAATAATGGCTGGACTAATGCGGCGAGGATCTTGGCTTTGTTCGTTCGGCGTTAAGAAAAATGGTGCGCCGATAAGAATCATGAGTATTTCCATTTGATGGAATAAGCCGTTTGACGGTGAAAATACTGCATTGAAAACATGCTAATTATTATTATTATCTATACCGAAATTAGAATAAAAGATATATATATGTATAGTTTAGATGACTTTTCGTTATACATTGTACCATTGCATTCCGTCGATTCCGCGCATCAGATGGGGATTTTTCTCCCCCCCCCCCCCTGTCGCCTGAAAAACAAAGAGAAATTGAAATTGGAAAGGACGAACGGGAGGAAAGAATTCGAGGCATCTGTTGTGTATATGCAGCTTTCCTCTCCCGGCATTCTTCGCAGGTTCAATTTCACACGCGAAACGCCCAAATGCTCGCTCGATTCGAGGTGCAAGCCGCGGTGGAAGAAAAGACGCAGCCACCGTGCGGTGAGAGATCGAGAGAAGGCGCCGTAATGTATATCGTCGATTCGCTTAAAACTCGGGGAAAAAAGACAGAAGCTGGCTCGGAGACTCTCTATCTCCGCTCCCGGAGTACACACACAAGAAGAACTCAAAGGCAAAAACGTTGCCGGCGCACCCTAAAATAATCCGCTCCGAGACACATAAACACGGACCACCGTGTAGTATCGCTCTCTCTCTCTCTCTCTCTCTCTCTCTCTCTCTCTGTCGAGCAGGGCTCGGCGCGTGTTTATACATAACATATACACGTGCCAAGGATGAATCTCGAGGCTCGCGCTCCCTGCTGTTTTACTCCTATATATATAACATTCCAGGACGAGTTCCAGGGCAAACGCGACATTGGACTTATTCGGTGGGAGGCTTCTTCTTTTATTTCCAGTAAAATCTTGAGAGACGGGATGGTAAACAATGCGTTGCAGAAAAAAAAAACGAAAAAAAAAAAAACAAAAGTCTTAGATAAGTGTGCGCGTGAGAGAGGACCGTGTATGAGTTTTTGACGTGTGAACGAAAATTAATTTACCATTAAAAGAGTCGTTTTGTAAGAGTTTCGATAAGCTTGAGATGGAGGGGGGGGGGGTTAGTTCAGTTTAGGATGGGAGTATGTGTTAATGGTCAATTGTTTGGATTTTTGAAAGGTGAGATTGTGGATGATTGTCTATGGTTTATGTTCTTGATGAAATTCGTGCGTTTTGAAGGAAAATAAAAACAGTCTGCAAAAACATGTTTCGCACGTGCATGTCATGGACTTTCTTGGGGCACCATATCCTCCGTCCAAGGAATTACGTAAACATGTTTTTAGGCATATGTCATCAAGTTGTACTTATTCTGCTGAATAAATAGTGTAATTTATTAAAGCTCTTATAAAATTATATGCAAATCAAAGCTTCAATCGCGTCAATTAGATAATATTATTTAGAATTTACATTTTATGTATTGAACTGCGAAGAGTATAAGTGTAAGTAGAGGCATGATAAGTATGGTAATAATGTCGAACTAAATCTGGCATCAATCTACTGAAATGTAAATATCACAATGGACTATTCAGATACATATTTTTAACTACTGAAGACTGTTAATTTCTTATGTTTGTGATTCATTTACATATAGTTTATAGAAATATATTTGATCAATGCTTTAGATTAAAACAAAAATAATGATCATTATATCTATTTGATGTGATTAAACAATTTACTTAAAATTTTCTATTAAATGTATAAAAATTAAATTGAATCCGATGAATCTTCTTTAGCTTGACAAAATCAATACGCTACGAAAATATACGAATCCTATGAGAATCCTATACATATACTTTAAATTAATTAGCTTATATTTCAATATCAATTCAATATTCAGATATAATTTACTGTTTTTAATTTGAGTAAAATTTTGAATAAATGCGTACATTGCGCAAACAAAGAAGCTATTTAAATAAGATGTGTGAAGTAAAATTCGATGATATTATATAAAAATCTTAAAGGCAGCTATTTGATATACGTTACCAAGGCGTTATCTGATACTCGAGTGAGAATTCGAATGTAACAAGATTCGAGTAGCATAAATTATGCATACAGAAATCCCTTCAACAGAATTTTGGAAAAAGCTGATCCTGAATTATTGGACCGTATACATAATTCTGAGTAAATTATAAAAATACATTTATTTAAATCATGATAAACGATTCTCAATGTTATTTTTAATCATCGCCCACAAAAATAAAATCGATATAGCAGAGAAAAGTTCTCTATTCGATATATAAGCGAGGCGCATAATCAGGCGAACGCGCGTAACACGAGGCGCGCGCACATTAAAAGATGCAACTTCTCGTATAGCTGGCAAAACGAATCCGGCGGCGCGCAAAAAGCGAACCCGGAAAGTTCAGTACTTCGGTGTGTGTATTTCTTGAACGCGCGGTGACGATGCGAAAAATTTCTCTTAACTGTTCGCTTACTTACTTACTTGCCCGAACGCGTCTCTATGTATCGGGCGCACACACAAATTGCGCCCTAATTAATGGCCTTGCGCCGATTGCGCTGTTGCGATTTAACGTATAAGCTTTGCACTCGTGCATTTGTGTATCGGGACTGCATTCTCTCTCTCTCTCTCTCTCTTTCTCTTCAATTCGCGAGGTTATTACGCGTTGCCTCCGCAGGAGAACCACCGCAGTATATATTGCGCAATATATAATTAGAAATCGATGGCGAAGATTAATTAATCGATCCCGCGTAGCTTTACGATCGCCGCATTTCTTATGTACACACGTGCAGCATCGCTGGCACAGAGTGCGGAACAGATTTCCCCCTCCCCTTCCCCCCTTCTCTCCCTCTCGCTCTATTGAGCCTATCAATGAATCTCGCGCGTACATCGAGAAAGATTATCCACGCGCTTGTGTAAGGCTTGAAACTCGCACGACCGCTTGTGGGCATTTGCATGAACTCCTCTGCTTTCTTTCGTTCGACATCGGTGAACACGAAATTAGAGTGATTCCTTTTTTTCTACCGCGGCTTAATTAAAAGTTCGCGATATCCCTAGGAAAACTGGAGCGTAGAATTGTACTTTTTCGTATGCTTATGTAACGCTCGAGACGAGATGACAGTGGATGTGTATTAGCGAATAAGTTACACAGTAGTAATAAGTACTTTTACTAGCTAAAACTATTGTGTTGCGAGTATTTTTTAACAAAAAAAAAAAATAGTAAGTGATTAAAAGTTCATAATAACTTCTTAGGTATTAGCGTCACTTTTAATTGTTATTTTAAAGGAATAAATGTCAAACGGAATGTCAATTACTATCTTGCCTTTTTTATGCTTCAACGTTAGAATGAAGAAGATACTAATTAATGAGTTTTCAACATTATTTCAGTATCATGTAACTATAGGGCACTATTAATTGAATTTTTTGCTGTTGAAACTCATTAAACCAAAATTGTTTTAATTTATTTCATAAAAAAGAACTATTAAATGAATTTTCGTCAATTGATTATATTGCTACAAGAAATATCGATATATAGTCGTCCTTTTGTGTAATTTTCCGCCATGATTTATTTATTTCGTCCAATTATTCTCATTTACAACGCATGCGAATGTAGATTCCAGAAAAGTCGTAGTCCCCCCTTTGATAAGTTGATACACAGCAGATGCGCTGCCAAAGTACCCTCTCCACGTCGTATCTCTCAAGTACGATAACGTTGATTGTGACTCGGATATCTGAGATCTTATAACCCGCCTGTATCGTATTTCGTAGCTAAATTGTGGTTGAAATCTCAATCGTCGTGGAACTGTATAAGTGAGCTAAAATAACGTATGAATTGAATAATAACTTATAAATTTCACTAAAATGAAGCATATATAATAATTGAAATTAATACGGTTGTATATAAAAGAATATGGCTGTGTCTACGATTATCTTACATTAAGTTTTCAGCAGGAATTCAATAATTAATAATACAAGTAATTCTTTTATTTCAAACTAAACTCATTGCTAAACGGTATTATTCCAGTTTCAGCTGGTAGTACACTCTCATCTCTTTCTAATTTGCGAAGTAAAAAGAAACCCATCGTATTCACCTTTATCCCGTACAAGAGCTAGTCAAGGGCTTTGATTTACGATTGCACGATTTTCAATGTCCCAAAAGGTAGCAGTTAAACTACGGTGTCAGATATAAGTGTACTAAAACCTCAGCCCTTAGGGGATCAATGGTCTCAATCTCTTAGCCTACTTTCATCCCCTTGTTCCATTTACTGTACGAAGGCACACATAAAAAACAACGCATCGTCGCGGCGCCGCCTCAGCAAGAAGGACACACGCGAAGCAAGATAAAGTACATGTGTGTGCGCCATTCAGCGATTGTATATACGTATAGAAGGGAGGCAAATATAAGAGACAGAGAGCCACGGAGTCTCGAGTAGAGATGTAGATCCTGACGTAGTACTGAGGTATATATATGTATATATATTACACGTACATAAAGAGAGAGAAAATAGGACTCGTCACGATTCTATAGGCTGCGTTCCCACGGACGAACTCGCGCTCCTCTCGCGCACTGCATGCACACCCGTGATGTAGCCTTGCGCACTATATACATACATATATATATATATATACACCGACCAATCGCAAAAATATCTCACTCATTACGGAATATCTAATGCGCAATACGCGACAGGGCCCTGTGTCGCTATATTGTCCCCTTGCTGCACTTACCTTTTTCTCTCTCTCTCTCTCTCTCACACACTCTTCCTCCTCACTATGTGTCTATGTGTGTGTGTGCGAAGTATAAGGCATTATGTATCGAAGGCTCACGATCGGCACACATCCTGCAGTAAGTGTATCGGTTATAGGTGCGCGCTCAAGGGGGGAGCCCAACGCGGTGGCTTGATGGATTTGACCCACTTCCTCACTTCTCGTTGAAACCTAACCTTTTGTTGTTCTTAGCTCCGCAATATATATATATATATATAGAGATGAAACGACGTCCGGTGCAGTTGCGATTTTAAGGAGTCTCTTTGGCGTGTATACACACGCGTCTAATGCAAGAGGGACGTCAAAGGAAATGAAGCTGGTGGAGGAGGAGTAGGAGGAGAGTACATTTTTCACTGAGGCGAGACAAAACGACGTCGACAATGGCTCTCGCGCGGGATAGGGAGGGAGGACCCTTTCGTCATATCTTTTCACCGATGTATAACGAGCTTTTTCGAGGCTCTCGTATCGTCCGACGTCCCAATAAACGTATTTCACCAATACTGCCTGCGGATACGTTGAGATTCAGTCCGTCGCCGAGGTTCAGCTCGATTGATATTGCGCCTATGATGTTGGATTGAGTACTCGAGCTGCTGATATCGATGCCGCGGTATAGGAATGTGTAATTTGCAAATGCCCACAAATTCGTGGATACCTTTCAGAAAGTGAAATGCAGTAATGAATATATGAGCGTATTAGTGATCCAATTTGCACCCCTGGTATTTTATGCGATATGAGGCATTTATATTTGTTAAGTGAGGAATTTCGTGAGTAATGGGCCATTTGGGAAATATAAGATATTTGTATGTAGGAAGTTAAATATATATTTGTTCTCTCGAACTGATTTCATCCTTCTTACTTATTCAGCAGAGGTCGTTGCTCCAATGTCTATCCCCTGTCGAAGTAGCAAAAGTTTAACGCAACATATCGGAACCTGATAAAAAGAATGTTTCTGAAAAGAACATATTACTGCTAAATCGTTACTTAGGCGTTTGACAGTACTCTTCGCCATTTATTTATAATACTATTGAAATATTTATTGTTTTTATCTACAAGAAACTGATAAAATTGTTAATTATATTTTTGCTGTATAGTACTTCTGTGCAAAGTAAGTTTGAATCGATAAAGTTTATAATCTTACAAGTATGAATTTGCAGTAAGATTACTCTAGTTTTAACAAACGTTTCGTATCCATCATTTCTTGAAGCAGTCGATGAAAACAAAAAAATAATTGAAGCAAAACCGCGCAGGTATATATGCTCTTTGAGCCTTGAATAGAGCACTTACTCGCGTTAAGAATAGAGTGCGTGCAGTAAAGATTATTATCCATAAACGGTTTTTCATCCGGGCATAAATGGCTATACCGTGCGCAAATTGATTGCACTGAGCAGAACGCCAGTTTTTCAAAATCAACCTGCTATGATACTTTACCCAATGAATTATAATAACAGTCATTGGCAGATCGTGGATATCGTCAACGCCCCAACTCGGCGCCAATAACTCGAACAACTAGGTTAATAATTGCCTTACACGCAGTCCAAATATTAACAAAAAATGTAAAACATTATTGGTCGCTGTAAAATGTGCATAAAACAGCACTGAATACTTAATTTATTTAAACACATCCGATGTGACCCAAGATTAAAGCGATTCACATGCAGAGAATAGCATTGCCGTCAAATTCCAAGCTGTATAACGTCAAAAACGAAACACCAGCATCGGACACGACACACGTATACAGGCCGGTCGGACTGCACATAGGCACTCGGTTATCCACCCACACGCGAAGCCGTGAATCAACGAAATTCACCTACCGAGTCCCCCCCGATGCTTTAATCTCTCGACATCTTGACGCTTGTGGGACCCTGGCCGTCCTACTTCCCCGCCCATTGTGTCAGCAATCTCAATCGGCTCGACTGCCGCTATACCACGGCTCTCCTTAGACTGGCGTTTTTCTCGAAACTTTTCCCAAGTCCTGTCGTCAGATTTTGAAACCGAAATTTATACACTTAACCATCCCCCCGCCCACGTCGAATACAAATGCCTTATACCCTCTGTTACCCGAACTCTTTCCTATACTACATATATATATATATATATATATCATTCACCGAATTCATCAAATTCGTTCTCACCCGGGTGATTGTCTTTCTCTCGGTCTCTGACCCCTTCTTAACCTCGCGACAATCGAACATCCATCAACATCCCTTTCATTTCATTTCCGCCTCCCCCCTTCTCTTTACATATATATTAAATTCGTCTCATCAATAGGCAATATAATACGACGCGCGCATAAAAAGATCATCATTGGCATACTCGGTCGCAAAAGTTGACCGGATGTTGGGAAAACTCTTGAATATTCTCCTGCGGCGGCATCGACGAGTCCTTGATGTGTCTCGCGAGTCTACCGAGATACGAAAAACGCAGTTAATATTAGATAGGAGAAAAAAGAGAAAAGCGCTGAATGGGAGAGGAAGGCTGCAAGTGTGTTCACTCCCGCGAGCATTAATTCGTTAAGGTCTCTCGTGAACTCAATGCGAGCGAGTGAGTGAGACGGCGGTGGCGGGCGTGGCTAGTTTTCTCGGAAGATCACGAAAGCGAGGTAGACGACAACGCCGCAACCTCGTTTACATGCGATTTTCTCATGCCGCGGGAGTTGTTGCACCGACGCGACGCTCCTGCTGCTGCTGCTGCTGCTGCTGCTGCTGCAGAAGCTGACTTCTCAACAGAGGCGCGACATTGTCATCTAGCATCCTGTGCCTATATATGTATATACATACATATCTAAGCGATTGTATGCGGAGCGGGAAAAAAGTGCGAGTTTTTAATGGCTCGTTTCTTTTTTTTCTCTTGATGTTTACCAGGGCGAATGTTGTAATTATTTAGGAACGATTTGCAGTTCGAGCTGAGCATGTAAATGAAACGATGCCAAGATACTTGGAAGTTATAAAGATGGAAAAAAAAAGGAAAACAAATAAAGAGTGTTCATGGTCTTGTTCTTTTAGTGTGATTATCGGTTGAAAGAGTGAGGCATAATTTAAAAAGGGGGAGTTTTTATGACGTGAGATTCGCATCGTACTAATTGTCAAGAAGATCAAGGTGTATACCTAAAGGAGGTTTATTAATTAGTCACGAAAAAATATTGAAATACGTCACTGTGAGATTACAAACATTTTTATTTGGACTTTGAAAAAAAAATTAATAGGCTTTACTTCTTACGCCAAAATAGATGCTGTGACGAACTTTTGAATAGCATAATTTTATTTTAAGAAAATAGAATATAACCAGAAAAAAATTCACTGCTTCGAATTCCTTCTATAAAAAAGTTAATCGTCCTGTGGGTTAGAGAAGTTGATGTAGTTAGCTTAATCAAATATTCTTTGTACGCTAAACAATGATATATTTTTCATTCATTTCGCTGACTTTTTTGTGCGTCTGGGTTCTCCATTATTTGTTTTAATATGTCTGTACTTATATGTAAGAAATTTAAATAAATAATTTTGAAATTATAATTATTATTAAAATTTCAAATATATTCTATAAACTTTTATTATTAATTTAATTTATACAAAGCTAAGTAATAATAAAAACATAGTTTTGAACTTTGAAAATTGGTTTATCCGTTCTCGAGATACAGAAGATATATACAGATATATACACACAGTCACGAAAAAAAATTTCTTAAGAATCGATTCAAAGTTTCCTCTCTGGGGAAACAAAAATGAAATTAATTCCTTCCATGACGTTATTTTTCATTGAAAATAATTTATAAGTTCAGAAACAGTTTGAAATATAAAAATGGTCGGTATTTATATCAAAGAGAATTATCGCTTTGAAATTAAATATCTTTGTACTTATTTATATATAGTTCAAAGAAGATAATGATATTCAGTTTATACTTTTTTAAAACTTTATTAATATATAAATGCAAACGTGAGAAAAATATTCTCGTCGATAGTAAAAAAAATATGAATCACAAATTAAAATATTGAAATATTACAGAATTGTATTCTAATTAAAATGACTAATATAGTGTTATGTAAACAAACTGACATACATAAAAATATTTTTTATTGCTATTCTATAATTATTCAGAAATCTGATTTTGTAAATATATTGACAAATGTAAGTCGTAATTCAAGTTCCAACTTTCCATTTCAACATTTATTAATAATTCACTATGTTTCGTTTTGTTTGGTATAAAATATATATATAGGCATCTCACATTTTGAATATTTTTTTAATCAATATGAATTATGTAATTCAAACCAAAATGGCCTATATCGTTGAATTTTACGAAACAGACTTTCTCGCTTTGATGCGTAAGCTCGTGCCAAAGTGCTTGTTTATATAGAGCAAGTCCAATGTTTGCAGACCCAATAACGCCATATCGCAGCTCCGAAATTCAAATAGGAAGCAGGATATACCGCAGTTACCTAATTCCCCAAAAATAGGCATCGATCCTCTCGATTTGCATAACCATGCAAGAGCAAATTCCCTTTTCGCCATTCAAACTCTTGGAATTTTTTTATATCGACCGAAACCTTCCCTCTCTCTCTCTCTCTTTCTCTCTTGACATTACCTACATACGTATATAGCTTCATGTTTACCCTTTCATCCCTCAGATAAACTATATACACAAACTCGAACGCTCAGCTATTCTAACAAATAGTTATTGAAACAAATACACGTGCGTAAACATTCATTGAAGCGCAGCGTACTACACACACACACACACACACATACACACACACACAGACGATATATCCATCGCACGCACGAATCCCGCAGCTCTTAGTTCCACATTGAGCATTAACTATCAGTTCATTCAGTAGAACGAGTCTAGCCGCCGTTCATGCCCCATCCCTGGCTATATACGCACACACACACACACACACACACACGCACACACACACACACTAGCAGCTCGATGGCCGGACTCTCGGCTGCATCAGCTTTCTTGCCATGGTGTAGCGGCTCGTACAGGATGACGGCTGGCATTATGCTGTATAGATGCGCCAATAAAGCCTTTCCGCGCATACACATCGATGTTATTATACCGGCTTCGTTTCTCGAGACGTCCTAAACATATGCGAGCCGCAGTCTCTAACGAACGGATTCACCAATGTACACCACTTCCCTGAGTTTACCGCCGCTATGGACTTCTATAGCTAAGTGCTAATTGACGCGCTTCAAAGCGGCTTTATACAAGAGCGACGCAGATGTTTGCTGTGACCTGCGTCTCAAGGCCTACGAGGGACATGCCACTTGGCTTTTTGCTTTTGTTTTGATTGCTGATAAGGTTTTACAATATATATACGCTTTGTCTGTAATTGGCTCTGTATATACCATTCAAAAGTTTATCAAAATGCGGTTGTTATATTAATTTATATATATATATGCGTCGCGGGACACATCAGTTGTACTTGTGCAGCGTTAAATACGTTCGACACACCAGTAAAATAATTGCGACGGTTCCATTAGTTAATTGTAATTGAATAATAAGCATATTTTTGTACGTTTATTATAATAATCTTTTTGTACATTTGAGAGACATATTGGAGTTGAAGCATCCAAAACGGCCATATTCAAGGTAATAATCTTATATGAATCCGCAAACGTTGTATAATTTCAGTCGATCAAAGCCAAGAACGTGGAAGGTGAATTAGTCCCCGTTACGGCTGATAAGTATTTGAACGAATATATATATTTGAAGGCATCGTTACGAAAGACCTCGGCTGGACATTTTTATTGCTGTATACCTATAAGCTATAAAAAACTAATGGATGGCTATACTGGATGGCTTACACTGGAAGGCCACAGCTGATAGGAAAAATGTCTGCTTGACATATTGAATGCGCCATTATCGACTGTAAAATAGGTCAATGTCCAGTTAAAAGTGTCGCTGCCGAAATAAGAGACATTATGCTCATTTCCGTGCTAAAATTGTAACAATAAATTTGTCAATATCGGATAAACCTGTGTTTTGTACCGCAGGATTAGAAAATATCTTTATAAATAGAATTAGAGGATACTCATGATTCTTCTATTACGATATAATAATTTATTATGATTATATATTACTGCAATTATTTATTTCGTCGCATGTACTTCAGTGAATAAAAACACTAACCTAAATATTCGGAAGTTTTTAATATTTAAAAAAAATTAAATTTTATAGAAAATGTTTAAAATTATATAATCAGCACAGTTTCACTTCAAATATGTACACAGAAGTTTGAAGCAATAAATCTGCTCAGCTTAGTCGCAGACAACTTTTTATTTTCGATATCCCAGCTTAAGCGCCATCAAGATGTATAAGACATGTATTCAAATACCAAGCAGAGAAAAAGAAAAAAAGATAATTAATGAAATTGAATTAGCTCATCGGTGTACGAGCAAAAGTTTTGAATAAAACCTCGTTTGCACCGCAATGCAAAATGCCCAACCTGTATATGTACATTATGCGGTCGACGTTCTTTTTCCGTCGCTCTGCACACTATTCAAAATCCCGCAACGTTGTTCAAAGCTGCACAGCAATAAGAGAGCTGGCTTAATTTGTATCTATTCTTTTCTACAAAAGTGTAACCACTAATGCAAGCGCATTCAGCGTTCGCTTGTATTATACGCCAACCAGGGTGAAAATTCTTGGCTAAAGTTTGTACCTCGTATAACCGGCATATTTTTGACACAATAAGGTCAAACGTTATTAATAAACTTGACGTTTAAAACAATTTCTCAGGCCCTCGAGGCAAAGTTTAGCTATGCTATTCGTAGTAATTGAAAAATGAAGCGAGTTGTAGTGCTTGCAATTACGCGGTGATGGATGCTAAATTTAATTATGCCGCGCGCGAATTGTCCATTTTCGTGGAAAACTGTACGTCGCGTGGGTGGGATTTCACTCCATAAACAAACACGCGAACAATTTCAACTCGGCTGTGTATAGGGAATGAGTTCGATCGAGCATTGCAAATATCTTTAATTTTCACAATGTTATTCCGCAATTAATTACAACGTTATCGGAGTAATAAAACGGGATCCTCACTTTCCCTTTGCAACGTATATAAAACTCTCGAATGTTCAATCGATTCAATTGAATTACTTTTATGTATATATAAAAGACGATCGATGCACAGAAGGGCGAATAAAAAGTTTTAGTGCGCCCATAATATATGCGCGGTCGTAAAAGTATGAAGCAGCGCCCAAATCCTACGAATCGATACGAGAAAAATGAAGATCTCCCGGTGGAAAGTTACACCTTCCATTCGCCCTCTAACGACAAAAGGAAACGGTCCCACTCCCTCTCGACTGATCGTCGTCCCTCTTTCCCCCCCCACACTGCGGCGCCAACGACAAACACACTTACATTATACACTTATAGGCACAGAGAAACGTTCGCAGGCCAGCAGCAGCAGCAAGGCTCGTAATAGCGATCACACCTTGCGGCACAATTCATCTTCCTGTCACTCGTTTATATGCCTCGCGCGCGCGCTCGTAAAGCCGTATAAAATTTATCACGCCGCGGCCTCGCTCCTCCCTCTCTCTCTCCCTCTCTTCTCCTAATTTTTTGTTTATCTCACTCGTCGTCGCGGCCTTAATGAGATGCAAAAAGCCGCCTGTGAGAGGGGGGAGAGAGGAGCGATTCGCACGATCTTTGACCGCGATGTAACAAGTGGTTTTTCGCGACGGCGGCGCGTTGAGGAGGAAAACGAACAGTGGCCGCGATGCACGCCTGGCCTGAGTGTATTGCTACCGAGGGCAATTGGGGCGACAACTCTGTTCTTTCTTCTATCAGCGTAATCCAATCTGTCTGCCGTGTGGCGCTTTTTTTACAAAGCGCGCGCGCGCGTGAATGCCTCCGGAATTTGTTGCGAGGACGAGACGTCACCTCACGTATATACCTGCGGAGCTGGCTAATCGAGAGCGAAATTTCTTGTGCAGGCGCCGTTTTTTGGTGCCCTAGACGTATATTTTCATTGTGATCGAGATGGCTTTTTTCATAATTGCTGTTTTTGTTTAGTATCTGATATCCTTCAGAATGGTGCATTCATTTTTCGAATCCTTCGTATCGACAAAAAATAAAGAACGAATATTATGTTGTTAATAAATTGGTTTGAGCTCTTATGATTATCTTTGTCATCGAATAATGTAATCCATCCTCATATTTGTGATGCAAACAGTGTGGGATTTTCTGCGTGGATCCATAACCGAAATGGGAAGTTTATTGATGTTGTCTCAAAGTCTGGAGTACAAACCATACACTGTAACTTACTGAAATACTTCCAAACTCGGAAAGTATAAAAGTTTCAAAAAAGTCTTTCGGTAATGTGTAGTCAGAAAATATGATCATTTTCAAATGTTTGAACTTTTCAATTTAATATTCAGAAACTTCAAAATTGGAGTTTATACTTTTTTACACAGTCATTAAAATTTTCATGGTCATATCATTTGGATAAGAAGCTTTACCGGACTTCAATTTCTTCGCGGTTGCTAAAGGAGTGCTAATCGTGAGAAACGATTAATAAGGAAAATTACGACAGGATAGGACGCTAATAAATTTGTAAAATCGTTTGTTCATAACGCTTCTTTACTCATACATCAACGTAATCAACAAGAATGAGCCTCAGCATAAAAATTGCCGAACTCGCAATAAACATATTCCAATTGAACCAGTCGAACCCTATATACCGCAGAAAAACAACACCGCACTCGCAATGACTACATCATCATCCAGATGGAGATCAAGGGGAAAGTGGTCGAGCGAGGAAAATAAAAAAAGGAAAAAGCTATCAGAACAAGAGCGCACCAGCACTGCGCATAATACACGCAGTACGCAACAATTATAATTATGATAATCTCGCGCGTGCGGCCTGGATTTTCTCGCGCGATATACAGCGCATTGTGGAAAAGCTTTTGCGGCCGCTGCACTTTCGGCTGTACTCGTTTGGGCCGTATGTATATAGTACAGAGCGACTGTATAGCGCGCCTCCAGAGAGAGAGAGAGGGAGAGATTGCGTCAGGATGTATATAATACGAAGACGTCGACCTTGGGAAAAATTTCGCTCTCGCTCGGTGGACAGATCAGTCGATCGGAAAGCATGATTTCCCCGGGGAAAATTGACTGACCGATACGAAGTGAAATCATCTGTAACGATGGACGCGCTTATAGTGGACGTTGTCTCCTCCTTAATTGCGTATACGACGATTCAGGCGTACGATGACGAGAGTGTGTGGGTGTCCGTGGCTGCATCTCAGGTGAAAAATATTATAAGATAGTACGTATAGCATTCCCTCGAATTCCAATACAGACACGAACGAAGTGTTTATAAAAATTTCAATTAAGCGGTGAATTACATGGAAAGCTCGTGGCGAACGATTGCTGGGAAAATAAACAAGTTTAATTGAGCTCTAACACCTGCGGATTACTTCGGAGTAGCTGCGTAGGTGTGCGCGTATAGCTTCATTATACAGATCGATGTCGATTGGACTCGATGAGCAAATTCCTTCGCAAAAGATCGGACGCAGGTTCAATTTGAAAGTATATATATATGTATATGGGCAAGAGGGCAGATCGTGGTTCCCTTATCGACTGTCGATTATTTTCTTCTCTGGCAACAATGGGGGATTCTAATCTACCGTGAAATTAGAAAAGCTCTTCTCGTGTGGCTATACAGAGGTCGGAATAGATTTTCACAATACAAGGAATATACTCGACCTCACGGTTTAATGAAACGAACCAATGGTACTAGAGAATATAATATGATAGTATGTGAATAAAAGTAAGTTGATTTCCTTTTTAATGGAATAAAAATTGAAAAAAATGATCCTATAACGTTGTGCATGTACATGCCAAACTGTTGGTATAGGTACATAAATACAATAGTCAACCATACGATTCTTATTCGAAATTAAAAAAAGAAAGAAAGATGTTAATAGTGAGTAATTTAATTCAAATTTAATTCTAAATTATCAGTCGTTAGAACGAGTATTATTACAGTGTATATACCCCGGTAACATTCCGGTAATTAATAAGACAGCATAAGTAAGTTCTCATCGATCCGAGAATCAATCTTGCGCGCATTCGCCTCGTAAACACAATGCCAATACACTCCGATGCTCTCCTCTCTATCCACAGGCACGCAGACACATCATACACTCACACATATAACGTTGAACCCGCGTCTACACTCAGCGTGCGCGCATTACGTAAACGCATATTTAGCTCCTAGGCTCCCGCGGGCCCGACCCAACCTCCGACCTCCGTCGAGGGAATCCTTGCGCCCACGATTACATATCCCTGTGTAACCTATATGCGTCGCGTGTGAGCGTATGCGCGCGAAAGATATATATATATATATATAGAGAGAGAGAGAAATGAAAACAATCATAACAGCGGAAAAAAAAGCAGGAGATGGTTCATTTGCACGAGAGCTGCTGCTGTTGCACATGTCTGCATGCATGGACACACACATCGTGACGTTAAACCTTGGCAGGGCAGAGGTTCGCGTGCGCTCACGCGGCAATCGATGCAATCCGAAGATGCATCTTTTATACAAAAGCACTGCCTCGTTTTCCTCCACCTCCCCCTCCCCCTGCAGAAGCTCCATCGTAGCCTTCGCTAAACCCGCGAATGAAGAAGAAGAGGTCGCGACTCGCGGCGCATGCGACTCTGAAGGAGTACAGCGTCTCATCCTCCTTCTTCGCTGCTGCGGCTTGAGCGCGCAGAAAAGATCTTTGATCGATTTTCATGCACATGTATATGTATATATACGAGCAGGAGCGGTAGCATAGCGTTCCTCCGACCAATTATCTGCAGCGGTGCAGCCGCAGTTCTCGCTCTGTCAATCCTGCAGCAGAGAGGGAGAGAGGCGCGAGAGAGTGTCTCTCGCTCTCGCACGGCTTCGGGGATACATAAACACAATCGCAATCGGCTGCGATATAGGTTGCCATGTGTGTTTCTGTGTGAGCTGATGCATCTGGAGTTTTCCATGCCGCGCCGTCGCTCAAGTGTGTTACTACCTATAGGCCTATGGCGCTAATTTAGTTGGGTTATTTCCATATAGCGATGGGGATCAATCGGCGAGGCTTGTAACTTTTGGCTTTGTGGTCCGCTGCTATGGAGGATTCGCTTCAGTTGATGGCGCGTGAATTAATTTTCTTTTTCATTCATCGAAGATAGCTATCGAATAGTTATGCGCTGTGCATCTGCTACTTTGATCCTTAAACAACGATTGCGGACACATTCGATTATTTTGAAAAACTTCTACAATGAAAAATAATATAACGATTTGTGGATGTATATTTTGTTTGTAAGAATTTCATATCATAGAATTATAGTCAAATGCTTCGGATTTCAATTACACAGTTTCAATCCCGATAGACACACGAAAGTAAGCTCGTGCGCGCGCGACAGTTAATCCAACAACTTTAACGAATTCCATTAACGCCAGAGAGCGAGAGAGTCAGCATTACAACCACGCAGGAAATAGGAATTTCCCCCCAGTTCAACTTCACTCGCGCCCCACAAAATTCAACCATGCCGGGGGCGCGAGATGCCCCGTATATATATATACATACATGTAGATATACACCGAGACGAACAGTTGTCGCCCTATACGAGCCTCATGAGCGCGTGGCTGCTGCTGCTGCTGCTTCGTGTGAACTCGCGCCGATGTTTGCTCCCAGTATATGCAATTATATCGCCTGTGTTTTGAAGCGGCAGCAGCGTCGATATTGCTACGATTAGAACTCGATAGGATTTATATGCAGAGAGTCCATAGGGGCCGATAAAAGGTCTTGCATGTACTTTTCTTAGTCATTTGTTTTGGAAGATGATTGTGGCTGCTCCGCCAGATCGGTAGCATTTGACCGGCTTTTCCCAAGCGGCTATGACATTATGCGCACCCCGAGCTTTTATCGATCGAGCATGAAATCGGTGAATTGTTTACTGGGCTCCGTGTAAGGAGTTCAGGGTTATTGCGCGCGCCCACTTCTTTCCTTTCGGCTTTTACGAGATGCTGTTGCGCGAGATCGAGTGTAATGTGTGGGTTTTCTTTTCTTCTCTCTTTTACCAGACGGGTAAAATGAGAATAGTTTTATTACCCGAGACAATAAGTGCGGAACGATGCTTGGGTGAGGTGTTTATCGGAACGGGAACGTTTTTCGCCATGATGTCCTATACGGAGGAGCGATGCGAAATATTGTTACCAATCGAGGTCTGTTTCAGCGGGGTTTTTTTCCACGAGCTTGGAGATCCTACGAAATTGATTATTTGCTCAGGACTCGGGAAGAGATTTATATGCTCGTAATTATTTGGAACGAAAGTTTCAGCGTCTGGGCTAACGGTTGCTCATATGACCTTTGATACCTTTCAAACTGGTTTTGACGTTTTATATGCAGAATGTTTTTCATATTTTGTTATAAGAATCATCTTTGAATTGACTACATTTCAGTTCTTCTTTTTACTCGGTACGAGATCATTGCGTAAGCAATCATTTCTCTAGAATAAAACCGCGAAAGCGTTCAAAAGTTCATTTAAAGTTCCTTCTATAAAAAATACTTTTTGCATTCATACTTATATGTATATCGTATCTTGATTACAATTAATTTTACCTTTTATGTTTTATTGTTTATATTACGATGAAATTTGTATCTCGCAAATAATATGTCGACTAATATCTTCGAAGTAAAATTAAAATTTTAGATTTTCGAATTATGACATTAAAATTTAAATAGTCCTGCAGTAACATCGCTTGATGTTATACCCTGATAAGTATATAAGCAATAAAACAAAAATAAAAATAAGTAGATCGTTTCAGAAATAAGATTTGCCATAAGAAGAAACTGATCATGCATTCGTACTCTATATGACCGCTTTAAGGCCTATACAATCAAATTTTTACTACAGCATATCGTAGTTACGCAATCCATCGCATAACATCGTCTTGTTAGTCGACCGCAACAGTGTCGGCGATCGATCCAACCGAAAATTTATTCAGAATATATTAAATTCCTTCTCGTAGCCGCGAATCCAGTCCGTATATCCTCCGCATAAGCCTCCGATCTATAGATGAGGTTCAAAAGCTAGCGCATAGAACACCCGCCGAAAAATGACGTTTCACTCCATTTTCAATCTGCACGCATTCAATGCGCGGGTCCAAATTGAATGCGCTAAATATTCGCGAATGCGCGTACCGCGTGCTTATAGATGCAGAATTGCGGAAGAAAAACATCGCGGTAGAAGAAGAAGAAGAAAGAAAAAAGAAAAAGGAGCCATCGCGAATTGAATACACGTGTCGAAACCCGGCCAAACGTACACACACACACACACACACACACACACATGCACAGTGAGCATGAATTAACGGGAATGTGCACACATTTCACTTTCGCCGTTTGCACCGTCGTCGCTCTCCTGTACGTAATAAACGTATATATAGGTGCACGAGAGGCGACTTGTAAACACGGAGTCGAGACAGGATCGACGAGATCGCGATAAAAAGATAGTCGCGGCGAGCCTAAAAACTTATATACGATCGCATGTGCATAATTATATCGTGTGCAGTCCGTTGCATTATGCACCGGACATCCTCCACATCTAGAATCCTTCTTTTTGTCTTCTGCTCAAATTTTCGTTTTTTCGACGTCGCTGCAATAGCTTGGCGTTTAGTGGCTTATCATTGTTACGCGATGGGGGGATTAAGAGTCTCTTTCTCGTGGGGGGTAACTCGATCGAGGACTTTACGAGAGTTTATGTGTTTTCCTCGTGTATGTGTGTGTGTGTGTGCTCGTGAGTAAACTGCGCACGATAAAGAGCCCAAGTGTGCAGAATTCCAAGTCTGCGATGCTATTGATCTTCGTGCTGACCTTCCACGTTAAGAATACGAATCGAGAGGGAGTAAGAGTTTTCGATTCGTGGCTAATATGCTTTTGCTGATTTCACTTTAATTTATAAGCTGGGAGGCTGCAGCAACAATATACACTCAAATATATTAATTCGCAAGGAGGGAAAAGTTCTTAATGGAATAAATTTTCTTTGTCAGATCGTTGCGGGACTAATGTATAAAATGGAAAATTTCATTGCGAGCCGCTATGTCGAGGTATATAAAACTTTTTAAAACGATTAAAACTTGCTGTTCTGTTGAATGGCGATTTGAATAGTTTAAAGTAAAAGTGTGGAGCATTCGATATTGAAATAAGAGACACGTTTTCGTTCTTTAACGACGCATATGAGTATATTACCTTGCAGAGCCCGAGACTAATAGGTATTATATACTATATACATTAGACATCGTAATTGTGACTCACAGTAGTTTTTGAACTATTTAGCGAATCGATACGATCGGACTAAATTGAGCGGGAAAAAACAGATGATTAATAAATTATTCCCCACCGGCATAATCGCAGATTCTAAAAATAAAATAGCGTTAACAGCATTGTATTATTACTGTAAGTCATTTCAACTCGCTTGATTGCATCGGCACACACACGCACACATACACAGCGGCAGCAGCTGTGCATCCTTGAAGGCAAAAGAGAAGTTCTCTCCCTCCTTAATTCACCTCGGCACCTTATCAACATCATGCCGAGAGTTGAAACCTTTGAAATGGGATCTATTCTCTCTCTCTCTCTCGGCGCGGAGCCGATTGAATCAGCGTCAGATCCGCGGCGCGAGGGCAAACCTCGCTGCATTTCTATTTTCTGCAGCGCTACTGTTTGTGTAGGGGTTAGGTGAGGACGAGTGCAGCATATAGCAGGTGAGGTTTGGCCATGAGAAGGTTCTCTCTCTCGCTCTCTCTCTCTCTCTCTCTCCCTCATTCTCTCTCTCTCTCTCTCTCTCTCATTCTCATTCTCTCGTTGAGTTACGTGAGCAATTACATTAACCCGAGATCCAGTCGTTCTTTGTTTACCTTTCTTGAATATCGAAACACATGTAGCTGTGTGGTATACGGTTTCTTGTGCAATGTGTTTAGCGATAGAGTGGTGATTTTTTGAAAAAGTGTATAGGATTTACGACAATTTGTTTGATGAAAATTAGGTCTTTGCGAACGAGAGAAATGAGTGTGATAAAAATAGAAAGTATGGAATTAATTAGCCTTTCTCTCTCTAATTGATCAACGAAAATGTTTAGTAAGAGAAGAAAGGGTATAATTATATTAAAATAATCACTTAGATTGGAAGATAACATTCATTTCAAAGAAAAGTGCATAAGACGTGAACTATGTCAACTTTAATATGATTTTATTAAATAAGTGAATGATGTTAGCGTTCCAGTACCTCTTTTTAAAAGGAGAAAATCAATCGAACGATCGTCAAAGAACCAATGATATTTAGCAATGTACTTATATTTATTTATATAGTTACTAACAAAATATCTTATATACTGCACAATTAACTTATTAATTCTGTTGGACCTCACGAGGAGTATAGAGGACTGTATGTCATAGGTGTTGATCGTCGCAAGACCCAAGGCAAAACATGATTTTAATGAATTTAATGTGAATTAAATCCGAAGTGAATCTTGAGAAATATTTAATTTATTCAACTAAATAATAAATTATACGGAATCATCTTAGTAAATTGTGCAATAGTCTCTTATTTATTTTGTGTATCTATTACCGCATTTATTTACAGAAGATTAAGCATTTAGTACCACGCTAAGATTATACTTATAAGTATCACCTATTTTTTCGAAACACAAATGAAAATAATCATTTATTCAGCGTACAATTGATAGTATCACTGCTCGTTCGTCCTAAGCGAAGCCAATAATGCACGCAGAACAAAAATTATGGCATTCATAAATCATCGTGCCGATCGGTGTACTCGCCACATGTTTTTACGCAAAATGACGACAATAATAGAATGCTAAAATCCCTCTTTACATATAGATAACAACGCATTCTTTGCACACAAGACGAACGACCTGCACGACAATACCAAATGTGACTCCTACAAAGACAAAACAAAAGCTTATAAAGGAAATGAAAAACCGCCTCGATTTAACTGTATCGCCACCCGCGTTACCGCATCACACACACACACACACACACACCACACACACTATACGAGGCATTCCCGCGCGTGACTCTCTCGAATTTGCGTAAAACAGGAAAAAGCGACGAAGAGAAAAAAAAAAGAACAAAGGGGGAACAAAATGTATTGGCCATTTGCGCGCGGCCGTATTGCCGCATCCGCATAACCCATCAAAGTGACGATGTGTGTGCAGGCCGTCGCGTAGACGCGCGCGCGCGCGGCTTACAAAACGCTTTTTCCGCGTACGTGAGTTTTGTGCCCTCTTAAAACTATATAAAGGATAGAAAATGAGCTCGGAAGCGGTCGCGCGTATATTATACATATGCAGGCGGGAAAGTTTGTCGCGTTTGGACTTTGCGTGTGTGCATATGCGCGTGTGGACATTGTTGGACTGGTATGTGGGGATCTTCGATGCGTCTCGGACTTTTACGTAACACGGCATGTACCGTATGTCCACACACGTTATACACTTTTCCTTTCCTCTCTCTCTCTCTCTCTCACTCTTTGCATGGATAAGGTGCAGACGCGTGCGCGTGTACTCGACTACTGATTCCCGTAATTTAGCGCGAGCTTCAAACTGCCGATACCGAGTGGATAATAATGTTTGAGAGTATAATTATTATAGGTGCATGAAATTATTTAATGGTAAATGTGGTGTGGGTTATTGCGTACTTTCCATATTTATAATTATCGCGTTTATTTATAGAAATCGGGTTGTGATGAGTGGATGTTAGGAAACGGGGATGCGTGACTTTGTGAAATATGTAACGTCATTTACATAAAATTTAATATAAAATGTTTGAGTTCAGTAACGTGCATTACAGTTCTATTTTATGTAATTTAAAGATCCTGGATCAAAACAGCAAATGAGGATGTCTACGAGATGTTGGAAAATTGATGTAAGAGGAGTGTCTTTCCATGTTCTGTTTCTACTTGAAGGCATTAGGCCTAGAGCACAATGAACTCATCGTCTACTGAAATATTTCAAGAAGGGGCCTCTAATTCTTTTTTTTTTAATTAAATAGCCTATTATTCACTAGTATATAACTTTATAATAAGAAATCTGAAAAAAAACCAGAAACAAATACGGTTTATAAAATTTGAAAAAAATGATCCAAATTCTTATACCCAATTACCAAAATATACAATACCTGGATTCCTTTTCAAGGTGAAGTAAAAATACTTGGCCTCGTAATAAAAATTCATATAAAAAGCTTCCCATGCGAAATCCCGCTAACACAGTCCACGGAGAGAAAATCCCTCGGAAAATCCTTCCTTTAAAAGAGGATTTCTATATTGTATATCTATAGACGCTTATAGGATATAATGCTGCAAAGTCATCGCATAAATCCATTGTCAATACAAAATTTTCAAACGCAACCATTCACTGTACTTAATCCTCAGCACGAAAAAAAATATTTTCACTCACAACATTCTACTCTAGCGCAAAACTGTAACCATAAACGCAACGAACGTTTTTATTATATTCAGCTGCCCTAGTAAAGTGTATCGATCACTCATCCTGCACCGCAACAGGAGTGACACCAGCCCAAATTTATAAACCCCATTGCCATCCAAATCACGCGCACATACGCCAAGTTTTACGCGCTTCAATTATAGAAACTTTCCCTATACTACAAGCGCATCTCTCGCGACTAGCGCAACCTTCTGTTATTAAAAAAAAAAAAAAAGGAAGATGAAGAAAATTTCACGCATAAATAAAGAGGCGAGCGCGCGCAAGATTCGCCTCTTGCAAAACCGTGCCACCCATCATCAAGTCTCTCTCTCTCTCTTACAGAGTCCATGAATTTACGGGCGTTCGCACGTTTTACCGGAGAGCGAGAGGATGCATATATGCAAGCAAGCCGCGATGAGGTGTGATGGCGGTCCCGTTAAATCTCTGCCCCGTGCGAATGTACACTAATACACTGCACCTAGAGTCGGATGGTTACAACGCGAGCGAGATGTTCACTGCACGCATGGGCCCGATGATTGCCAGTCGTGTGCAACGCGCGCTCGTGCAGAGCTCGGTGCAATATAAGCGGGAGGATACAATAGGAATGCACAGACTCGCCTTTTTCTTTCTCGACTCGGTTGCGAGATGATCGAAGGGAACGAGAAGAGGGTTCGCGTATCGAGGCTTTCTCGGAAATTTCGCGTAAGATGCGTAGCGCTGCTTGGGACACTCAACTGTGCGTATTAAAATGATCATGTCGAAAGAGAGAGCGCAATGTTTGCTTCTCTGTTGCTGCGCAGTATACACCGCTCGTTATATAGATCACTCCCCCTTTTTCTTAATTGAATCACGCGGAGTTGCGCTGTGTTTCTGGGGGGAAGAGTTAGTTAGTGTATTACGTGCCTTCGAATCGATATTGTACATGTATATTCACTTTAAAAGCGAGTGTGACATTTGCCGAAATTCAGCAAAGTACCGACCGAGCACTCAATATTGACCGCGTTAAAAGCTAATTTATATTAATCCAGCTGATTAAGCCTAGTTATAATTATTTACAGACACCTATTACACAGATGTCTAAACATAATTATAAAGATTTCATTGAGCATGCAGGATTGTAACCGAGGTTAAAGCGTCCGATAAATATAGCTCAAAAACATGAAATTCGTAACCGCGGCGAAATAGCGCGATTCGTGCTATTTTGCATGGGAGACAGGAGAATATGTATAGAAGCGAGGATATGCGCAGTCCCGTTAAATCTCCGCTCGATTACATCGGCTAGAGTGTGCGCGCGAGCGCGTGGCTCCGCTTATTATATGTGCAACTCAGCGCGCGCCGTTAGATTCACGCTTATATACAGCTACATCTACGTAGACAAGCGCCTTCCATCACTTTCGCTCAGGTTAGCTCTGCACCATATACACTATATACACACACAAGGATGCTCCTATACTGTACACACGGCTGCGGAAAAGTCACAAATGGACGACGCGAAGCCTCTGCGCCGCACCTTCGCCGGGATGCACATTCACTCCTGCGCAGATTCTATATATATCGCACGCTCTATTCTACAACTCTCGATTTCGCGCCTGTCGACCCCGCGCGCTCCACCAAAACCTATTGATTAGCGTAATTTTTTTTTTTCACGATTGTTTACAGCCGCGATATGTTGTCCTATGATGGTGATGCGATGGGCTGACCGAGGGTTTTCTCCTGATTGAAAAAGTTTTGCGTCTGGTTCTGGGATCGACTTGCCCGTTATGGTATATATACCTGCGGGATAAAACAGAAATAATTCCGATGCGATTATCCTTTGAAAAAGTAGATCGTTGATTGTGAAAAGTTTTTTCATTGCTAGCAATCTTTATTGCAAGATGAAGTGGCATGAAGTAATCGGTTTATATATATTTGATTCCTTTGTCACTAGCTTAATCCACTTTTAATCAAACGCGCTTTATATACGTGAACTCGCCGCTTTTTCTGCGACAGTGATTGGTTCGCCTTTTCTACCGGTATTATATATTCTTTGGAAAACTTAAAAGGTAGATTAATCCGTGAAACTAATAATCCTGAAATTCGTTTGTGAGCTCCTTTTAAAAGGCTCAACGATCAGATTTGCATTTGGAAATGGCACTCACACATAACTTGTCGTCAATAAAGTGTGTTTGCATCAAAGCAATAGCACTAACGTAGTAAATACTAAACATAATGATTATTACTAATGGGTAGGTATAAAATTAATATTAGCGTTCATTCCCCCCCCCCCCTCCATTACTTAAGCTATTTTTTGCTTTTATTCTTAAAAGTATCGTAGCTTATCCATTCGGATAACGTATTAAAACACGATTTGAAGTTATTTGAAAACAGGAGAACATACAGCAGTTATATGGCAGTCAAGGATAAGCATCAGTTATTTGACATGACCTAGATTTTCACAGCAGGTACGGAGATGCGTCAAATATATTCCAAATGAATATTTTATACCCGCTCCTCGTATCAGAAGCCAGTGTAAACAAATTCAAGAGCAACTTCGCTCTTGATCGACTTTAAGCCGAATAAGAAAATAGAAAAGAAAGGAGGAGATAACGCGTAAATCGTCCATTTACACATAATTCACTTCGCCATTCATGTATTCACAAGGCGTCCTTATTTTTCAAAGAATGAAAACGATATATATATATATATATATAGGCAGAAAATGAAAACTCACGCGGCGGCATATAACGACGAGTGTACATACAGCGCAGCGCAGCGATCCCTTTAACATGCTAATCCCGTACACGTAGCTGCATCGAGTGTTGCGTCAGGAGCCCAATAACTAAAGCTACTTTTATCCCGCTAGCTTTTGCTTCGTATTTGTACACGTGAGTGAGTGTAACAATATATACATATGTGTGTGTGTTTACATGTGTGTATAGCGATAGGGAAAGCAATAACCCGCGTCTGTGGGAGGTGGAGCTGTTCTGCTCAACGGATAATTAGTCTTAGCACGATATCTCGGCCGCCCCTGTGTAGCAAGAATTACTATTTGACTGCGGTGTTAACGAGATTAGACGCCGACTCACATGTACCTTCACATGTATATTCGATCTTAAAGCATATATACTGCTTGCGGAGGATCGGACGTCCGTCTGTGTTGTCTTTTGGTATTTTTGAATCGCCCACTAGGATATATCAGCTTTCGGGGATTTTAATACTATGA
The DNA here is from genome assembly GCA_900490025.1 of Megastigmus dorsalis. Taxonomy (NCBI): domain Eukaryota; kingdom Metazoa; phylum Arthropoda; class Insecta; order Hymenoptera; family Megastigmidae; genus Megastigmus; species Megastigmus dorsalis. Next base: position 60,797 of record UELU01147819.1, read on the forward strand.
ATAATTCAAAACACTTGATGAGGTATACAATAAAGATTCGCTTGTTTTATTTTATACAAAAATATTGGGAATTTTATATCTATCGTGCCCAAGTGCAAAAAGTTTTTGTTTAAACAGAATTCTATGCTTTTTACTTATATAGTATGAAAAGTGTAAAAGTTTGTTTTGCGTAAACTGGAACGATTTTTGAACTGGTTTGAAATTATTATTTAGCGTAATAGTCTTTTAATTCTCTATAAACATTCTCTAAAAGACTATATTGTGAAAATAAAACAAGCGAATTGAATATCTCATCAAGCGTTCTGAATTATTCATTGCACACTATACGCGGAGATGACTAATTAAGAAAAAAATGACATATTTCGCCATTTATTACAAGCTAGTAGATACAGACGAATGTGGTACGACACTTATTTCGAACAGTACTTTCATTAAATATTTCTTTTATAATACATATTTTACAAAAAGTACAAACATAATTTTCATTCTGCAAACGCAAACGAAATCTTTCTTTGAACTACATAAATCTCGGTAACGGCTAATAAATATTGATAAAGCACAAGAGTGTCATCCGTGTGTGCATTGCGATTAAATGATACACAATAACTGCACCCGCGTTCGGGTTCACAAAAATTGGTATTAAAACTTGGTAAAAACGAAAATTCGTCGATTTATGTATTTCAAAGCCCTTTCTTACCACCGTTTACCCCACAGCACATCCATTTCCTGTTGAAACAGCATCGATCAGCATTTGCCGCCGAAATCCGGGGCTAACGAACCGCCGCTACTCGGCACACATACTAACGACATCGTCTGCGGCTTCTTGTTTCAGAACCTGTGGGCAAGCGGCATGGCAACGGAGGTGAAAGGGCCGCTGCGCGTCGTCCACCGTTTCGTCGACATGACGAAGCAGAAGGCCAATTTTTACAACCAAACCACCAAGAAGGTCGAGGAGGTAATTGTCTCTTCCCAATTCCCCTTGATTACACTCCGGTTTCTCTCTCTTTCATTCATTCATGGGTGCGAGGCTTTTTTTTCTGATCCGCGAGCGCGACTCTCCTTGGAAATTATACACGGTTCTCGCGTATCTGGCTGACTGATCGCGCATCGCTCGGCGACCGCTGCAGAACTGACACACGCGATATAGAAGCTGTTGTATACCAATCTCTCTCTCTCTCTCTCTCTCCAGCTGACGAAATCCTCCGTCGATCGAGGCAAGGTCGACCTTTGCAATTCCGGCTATTGTTGAGCATCAGATTAGAGGCTTCTTATCGACTCTTTCTCAGTTGTCTGCGACAGGAGCGAGAACACCGCAGATTTTAAAGAGATATGATATTCTCATCCTTGTGGGCTCGCCGGTTCGTTGTATCATTGTGAAACCAGATTATGCAGGAACGTGCACGGCAGCTTTAGCTTGGCGGGAGAAGCCAAAGTCGACGCAGTTCTTTTATAAAGTAATATGTGTACGCAGTTTAGGGATTGTGTTCACGGCAGTGATACATTATTGTCAGTAGTGATTTGGGGATACGACGGTTTGTTTTGGTTTTCATCGCGATGCGATCCGTTTCGCTGTATAGATAAATATTTATTTTATTGTAATGACCGAGACAAATAGATTTACCGACCGTGGAAAAACTGTTTGTCAATATTAGAATGACTCGAGGAGGGGGAGCAATCATGAGTTCTTTTCCACGGCTTTTTCCATGGATTTTATGGAAAAGTTATACTCCCCCTCGTACACACGTAAAAGGGCCACCGGATCGATGAACTTTTCTTCCCGGTATTTAGTATACATGTAGCCAACGTAGAAGCTTTCAATTCAAACCGTGTTTCCTTTTTTTTCCAGACAGCCCTTTTATATCAATCCTAAAAGTTTTTTACGTTAAGTTATTCAAAAAAAAAATTATTCAGCTGTATCTAAAGTTTTTAAATTTCAGTACTACATTTAATAAAAATAATTCAAACTTCTTATTTGTATATATATACCGGCACACTTCCTCAGGAACTATTTCTCATATTACTTGCACTTTCTACGATATATATGGCCTTGTGTTCATTAAATGCCGTTATCGATACAAAATCATATATATTTTTTTCATTTCAATTAAATTATTCAATTAAACAAAAGAGTTCCATTGAAGTAGCTATTCTCTTGATCAACACTTGATCAACACTTTCAACATTCTCCAGTCTCGAAGGTTTCTCGAGAGCAATCGTCGATTATCCCTTTACCAATTCTATTTGTAGTAATAATTAAGATAAACATCGATTTTCGCAGCAATGTAGTGTGTCTCTCTTGCGCGTTCGTTGCGAATTCTCAAATCGATTTCCAATGATTCATTACCTTTTTACGATCGGCGCCCAATGGAATCACCCTACAATCATTCAAGGATGTTTGCATCATCGCTCCCCGATAGCCTGTTGTTTCCGTTTTGTAAAAGTGAAAATAAGCGCATGAGCCGCTGATTGACTTTTCATTTTAATCGTTCGTTCCCATTTCGATTTCTCGTAGTTCGAATGAGAAATCACGACGTGTATTATCGGTTTAAGTTCCCGTTGCGCAAAGCAGTAGATCCGCTTTAAAAATCCTTTCGAGACATGCATAAGTTATGAGCTTGGCGAGACGCTATACTTCAATGTTAAGATTTCAAGCCCTGACCCTTTTCCAATAAAAATAGCTCGTATTTTGTTCCTATACTCTAAAAATAATGATACGATAGATGTACACAGTACAAAGAAAATGCCATTTACTTTTTTCCCTCTCTGCACACATCTACTGTGAAGTTAATGGGTTTAGCTGGAACGTCCCTTGTTCGCAGATCATTCGGCAGAGGTGAAAAAGTGACTTGAAACAAAATCATTTGTTTTCCTCTTTATATTACTCACAGAATTGTTTGTTCATTATTACGCTGCTTAAATCCTTTCCAAAGTACCACAATTTTTCCAAAAAACTCCAATGAGGTTCAATACTAAAAGCATGTTAAAAACGTCTCAGGTGACCGGCTGTCTGCCAGCGATGGGATACAGTTTCGCAGCAGGCACAACCGACGGCCCGGGCGCCTTCGCCTTCGAGCAAGGCACCACTACGACCAATCCATTCTGGAACACGGTGAGGAACTTCTTGGCTAAGCCGACGGACGAAGACGTGCACTGCCATGGCGCCAAGCCAATACTTTTGGCCACCGGTCGAGTGAGTATTATTATTCTCTAACCGTTTGGATTTTATTTACGCGAATGATTTACGCGCGAGAAAGTGCAGCCTTGCGCGGAATCGGGGCGCTAAAATTTAAGACCTCTTAGCCAGAATCTATAAGGCATTGAATTTTTATCTTTACTACGGAAATGAGCTGTTTGTGTGGGCATTATTGTCGCGGCGCGAGTTTCGCGAGCGATGTTCGCGGGAATCTTTTGTTACAGGGAAACGTATTGCGGCCTTCGTGTGACGTTGATCTTGGGGTATAGGGTGAGGGCTTCGAGAAGTATAAAAATTTGATTGTGTTTCTATGTTGACGGCATGCATATACATGTGATCTGTGAATCCTTGAGATGCAAGCTTTAGATTGAAATTGAGTCTTTTTGTGAGAATCGCGCAAATACTTATTCAGAACTTGTGTTTCGTATTTGAAAGTGGTATTTTTCTAGATATACCTTTAAACAAATTACGAAGGGTTAATTGAATTTAATATTTATAGATTTCAATACATCGTGTAATATACTTGTTAGTACAATATAAATTAACAACTATTTAATCACAATTGAATACAATTTTATTTCTATATAAACACCCTAATCAAAGGGAAACGGATAATATAGAACACATTTCCCCCGTTCAATACGTCAAATTCTCTCGGAACGAAGTATACTATATAGATATGCGGCTTCGAATCGCGAAGAGTCATTAGGTCTCTCCCTGATACAGAACGAGGGTAGGATTGCTAATTACTGCCAACTGCCATAAATACGTGCAGGAAGCGGAGGTCGCGAAAGGCGCACATATGCATAGTGGGTCCCTCCAGCCGCGGATAATATATATATATATATATCTATTCAAAGTCGAGTTTCGCGTATAATGACTGTGTGTTTCGAGTTGGCGCAGGGCGTGTAGCGTAAGTGGTGGTAGTCGGGCCAATTGCCACCGCGCGAGGAGGGTCGGATTGTTAATTATCTCCTGTGTGTGTGTGTGTGTGTGTGTGTGTGTGTGTGTGTGTGTGTGCGCGCGTGTGATTGGCACGGCGCAATGAGCGTTAGCCGCGAGAGAAAGCGTGTGTGCGCGAATTTGTGTGTCAGAGAAAGAAAGAGATATATAAAGACTGAGAGCAGCGGACGTACGGGGCATATTTCTAATGAACGGGGAGAATATTGCGTTTTTCGAAATGCGCGCGGCCGCGAGGCGCATTATACACCACAGCTTTTGTTGCTAATGGACGAATAATGGACTCATTAGTTTCCATACAAATTAAGTACAATGTCTTGCACATAGTCCCGTTCACCGACTGGCTATATACGCGATCCGATTTTCCAGGGCAGTGCGTGCAAATGGACTTTTGTAAATTAGATTTTTCTTATAAGGCCAAGTTGAAAATATGGAATTGCTCAATAGTCATTCTTGAATACACGGTTGAATCCTTCGAGTGAAAAGGCTCATTTAAAATGAAACTGTGGACTGCACTTTTCTCACATCCTAATTATACACTGTTGCTTTTCGCTAAAGTCATTTATCGCGATTGTACAACTGACGGTAGATACGGTATCAAATCGATAAGTTAACGCGGCTCCACGAGTGTGTGAAGCTCGTTCAATGGCGCACTTTTAACACGCACTCGCGGGAGAATGATAAGAGCAGGAGGTCTTATAAAATGTTATATGTAGATGGTGTTGCCGTACCAGTGGCAGCCGAAGATCGTCTCGACTCACTTAGCCCTTATAGGCAACGTTGCTATTGCCGGGGTGCCTGGGGAATTTACGACGATGTCTGGCAGAAGATTGCGCGACGTAGTGAAGAGTGCCATCGCCGAAGCGGATGAATCCTTAAAGGACGTCAGCGTAGTCGTCGCTGGCCTGTGCAATACCTACACCGATTATATTGCCACTCCCGAGGAATATCAAGTACACTTATCCTTCTTTATTTCGAACATATAATAGCTCTTTAATACATCCCCTGGGTCTATGTTCGCTATGATGTCCCGTTTTTCTACAGCGATATTACGTTTCGGTCAATTTTTACATCGTAAAAAGTAGTTTAAAAACTGAAATTATAGTTTTGATTTAAATGTATAGCTTGTATCATAATCACTTCGTTGCAGATCATTTATAAATATTCCGTTTCGGTTTCGACTGAAAAATACCACAAAAATAACTAATACCCTACTGTAAAATCATTCTAAACTTTTCTAAAATTCTAAAAAACATTGATTTATCGCACAAAAACTAGATACAATTTCTCACTCCGAATCCTTGATTCCAGATCCAAAGATACGAAGGAGCATCGACAATTTACGGACCTCACACGTTGACCATCTACCTTAACCAATACAGCGAGCTCGCCAAGCATGCAGCAATGGTGGGTAGTTCAATATATATATACTGTATATCCGGAAAAGTTTTTCGCCACCGCCTCGCCGTATGTACACACCGCAAGCGCAAAAGCCAAACTAAATATGTTGCGATTCGTATTTTTTGCAGGATAAGCCAGTTGAGGCTGGACCAACGCCACCGGATCTGTCGAAGGAGAAGCTGATCAGTCTGGTGCCGCCTGTTATTTACGACTCGCCCAAGTGGGGCAAGGAATTCGGTGACTGCGTGAAACAGCCGGCGCGAACTGCACGTCCCGGTGACGTTGTTACCGCGAGATTCGTAAGTATACAGTCAGCAGTTCGTTCTTCTTACGTTGCGTCGGTACTGCCGTTTCCTTAAAAACAACGTCACGTACCTTTCCCACTCTGCCGTATTATATTTAATTGAAGTTTTTTTAGTTAGCATTTTGTTTTCTTATTACATGCATGCGGTCAAATAGCATGTTTTACAATATGTTCGTTTTCAGTTAATCGATATAAATAAATTATATATACATTTGAAAAATGTTTAATTCTAACTGGTTCAAATCAATTATTTTCATTAATTGCACAATCTCAATCTAGTAACGATCCTCTGAGAACCTTGTTAAATTATATTTTCTGAACAATTGACATATGCATTACGAAAGTTACTTGCCAAACTCACATTGAGTCCTGATTATCTGGAATCTTAATTACGGGAAAGCAAATACAAAGAAATTGTTCATAAGAATTTTTATGCTTATTCGAATTGTAGGTTGAACATAAATGTGCTAGTTGGTTACACAAAACTTTTAATGACTTCTTAAAATCGAACGAATCAATAATTATATTATTAATATCTATAGAAGTAATTCTATAAGACATTTCTATCGAGAGGATTATTTAAAGGAGATATACCTAAAATTTGGAATATTATATGGTAGTCCTTGAAAATAATTTTGGATTTTTTAAGGTCAACAAATTTATTTTATTAGAAGCCTTTCTTTTCGGTATTCTTTTCATTAAGTACACTCTTTCATTTCAAAATTCTTCCGCAAAAATAGTTTTCTCTCCGGTTTTCAAAGCTTTGCTATAAGATTGTGAAATGTAATAATATGTAAATATATCTATATTATGGAGTATAAGAAATGCTAGAAACTGGATAGAAGTAAAACTTAATTTTCGAATCTACAAAGTTTTATAACAAATTATTCTCGAATGATTTATTACATAATGTACAGATCGTAAAATATAATTTATATAGATATAAAACATTCATGGTAACCAATAAACGATGAAAATAATGTTTATCGCTGTACATTTTCCATCGCGTCTCCCATCAGAACGCCAATGAAAGTGAATCCATGTCATTTTTCAAACAAGGCATGTGCAGGCAATAGACACACACGTCTCCAATAAAGAAGAAGCCAATTTGTTCGCGAATCTCACATGACGCTCGCATACCTACACACACACACGCACACACACACACACACATGCCTCTACTCCCTCGGCAGCAGAGAATTTCATACCGCTTTTCATGCATATACCCCGCAACGCGCGTGTGCATCCAAACACATATACACGTACATCTAATATCCGAAGCGCAATAGAATCCCGCGGTTATTAAGTGCCGTTTGAGCGATCCGTAACGAGACTCGCGTTTATATGCCCCCTACGCCCTCCCCGCCCAACTCTCCACGGCGGTCCACATACGCGCGCATTTTATGTACGCAAGACGCGCGGCAGATATATAGGCAAAGTATATGCGACCGTCGTAATGAGGCCGATTGTATAAGGTTTTTACGTAAAACCGCCCTCGTTTGGGCACAAGTTGCATGCGCGTCTTCTGTGAGTGCGCGCTAGCATATATATATATATATATATATATATACGCGGAATTGCGCAACATCGGAGGCGCGAACAAATGAAATTGCCCGCGTGCATGTATATATAATCACATTTTCCGTTTTCACAAGCCATCGAGCCTCGCGTTCGTGCCCCCCCCCCCCTCTCGCCCCTCGACTCTCTCTAACGATTCTAACCACTATCCACTCGGTAAGATTGAGCCCGATTCCGGTAAATTTCCACCGGAATTATGTGGATGGATTATGCACGTGCAGGCTGCTGCTATACTGATCTGTATAGCCGCTCTGTATATATGTATATGTATATGTATATGTCCCGTTGTATAATGCGTTTATTTACATGCTGCATGGCATATGCTATTCCATATGCACCATAGAATTTTTAAAGGGGAACACTACTTTATCTTTCCTCGACTGCATTGATTATTATGAACTTGGAGGGTTTCAAAACACGCAAATAGTAAACACTACGTATATACTATAAACATGTTTATCTTGTACAATATATATGTCACTAAGGTAAAAGACCGAGTGAATGGACACTTAAGAACACGTACTAGTGATTAGACAACCCCAGTGTCTGGACATTCTCTAGTCGTGCCCAGTCACTGGGCCATTTCTATTGATTCATTTGCCTTACGTGTATCACTGTACATTGAAACTTGTATTACAAATTAAAAATCTGCTGTTTTTTCATTGTCTAGAGATACATTCAAAAATATAGAAGAAATACATTTTTTTTCATTTAAAACAGAACTTTCGCTTTAAAATTGCACCGACAGATCGTTGAATATGAAGTCGACGAGCACAGTTTTTTTTTAATCGGATCATCGTGGAATAAAAGAAGTAGACATGCAAAAAAGATTTCGAATTTCCACGGTCACGTCAAGGATATATTTGGACTGTGAAACCTTGCGCGATGTATCGATCGAGCATTTTATTCGTGCTTGGGACAATGTTTTCGGACTATCGGTTAAATCGATGGCTATCGCCACCAACGACTACACGGTCCATGTATATACTCACGCAGGCGATAATCCACAATGGGTGCGTCGTACTTTATCTTTCTGGTGCTTTTGACGCTGGCGGCATTATAAATCCTCGAATATTTCAACGTTGTTGTACGTCTTTGAAGCGTCAGCCGCTATATTTAACTTTGGAGATTATGGATTTTCACAATTTTAGCAAAATATTAGTCTTTAATATTCGAACAAAATTTATAGAATACAAAGTGTTTAAGACGGCGTATCCTAGCTTTAGTTAATCCAGCAATTTTTCGTATTTATTTCTCATTCTTAATTGTCAAAGCATTGCATAGCATCATAATAATCACCTGTATTTTTTCAGATATCAGGACATCCAAGGAATAATTTCATGACCGGAAGTACCTATTTGACTGTCGAAAGGTTAGAAGAGGATGAGACTTGGACGCCTGTTGCTACAGATGCGGATTGGGAAACCAAGTAAGTCTATTTTCATTCTTTCGATTGTTCAAATATGCTTGGAGCACGAGCATGCAAGAGAACGATTAACAATTTCAATTATCGTTTTCAGGTTTATTTGGGAAAGAACTTCGATAATTCTCGGTTCTAGTCAAGTAGTCATAAAATGGGAAGTACCAGAAAATGTATTACCTGGAGAATATCGCATCCGACATAACGGCTACTACCGGTATATCCTTGGTGGGGTTTACCCTTATCAAGGTGTCTCCAATCATTTTCAGGTAAATAATAGAGAAATGAAATATTTTTCTCAATTCGCTGAAATAAATCACAATTTTTTTTACACTTCTCTATTTGCTGTTATCTTTTCAGGTTAAAACGCCTAACTTGAATTATTGAGTGAACTTCGTTTAGGCTCAAAATGTTAGTGACCAAATGAGAATTTATTTGATTCTAAACGAAACGGACCACTACATATATACAAGTACGAAAGTAAACTCTTGCCAGTTTAGAATGTTATTCATGGTGTAAGCTGCAGGCGACCTACTTTTCAACAATTCTGTCAAAAGCCACAAACAGTTATATTGACTGGTCAAATTCCAGTGAGGATATTCGATATCCATACCTTCAATTAGTAGAAGTTAAAGAAACATTCAGATTCAATGAAGAAAATTTTGTATTACTTTGTACGAGTGATTATTTTTGTAGATTATTTTAATTAATATTATCAATTTTAGTAGATTCGTGTACTTTAATTTATTTATACTGTCTAAAATCAAAGTTATTATACTCAGCTGTGAATATTGAATGTAAATAATACCAAATAAAACTAATGAGAGATATATTGTGCCTTTGATGCTTCATTATGAATACTATTGAATATTATTTAAAATGATAAAACTATAATTTTGAGGACTGCATGTGTATCTGTTTTTTTTTTAACTAATCAGTTTCCATATTTTATATTTTACCTCTCATTTAACCCATCAAGAACGGGGCGGACGCTTTTTTCATACTATTTTCAACAGCTTTATTTACATTGATATCGGTCCTATAAAAAATTGAGATTAGTCATTTCTGATGTAAAATTGTCTGAACTTTCGATCTATGTCGTCAGAATTATAAGAAAATGCATAGTACAAGAGTGATAATTATTTATTTAACAAAAAACACAAAATTACGAGTGATTTTTTTTTTCATTTAGTATTCTTGCATCCATATTGTCGGTAGATTTCTGTGTTTAGAGTAATTTTTGCGTCCAAAAACCCTAACCGTTATAGCCTCGTCGGAATTTTTCGATTTCATTCATAAGATGCCAAGATATTGTACTTTAAATGTTGGGAATAATATCAAATACCTAAAACACCTACTATTTTGAATGTTTACAGTATACGAGTTAACAAAAAATTTGGCCATAAATCTAACTAATTTCTCTGTAAAGCTTGTCTTTCAAGCTGTAATTTAATTTTTTAGTCGACTATGTACGATTTTTTTAAGCCGAGATATCGCAGTTTGAAGAAGAAACTCATGTATTGATATTTTCATGCTTTGCAATAACGTGAGAATTTACAGGTTCGTAGTTTAAGCTTATCAAATCTTCAAACTACGATATCTTGGTTTCAAAAAATCGCACAGAGTCGCCTAAAAATGAAATTAAAGCTTAAAATGCAAGCTTTCTAAATGAATTAATGAGAGGCGTAGTAAAAATTTATGTATACTGCATAATTCGGAATTACTGAATTTTATATTACGTTCAACTTAAATTAATATATCTTAGCTTCTAATGACTGAAATATGAAAATTCCGATGAGGCTTTAATGGTTGGGGTCTACGGACGCAATAAATGTACAAGTCTATGAAATCCACCGATGGTTTCGATACGAAAACATGAAATGAAAAATTTTCTCTTTAAAATTTCACGTTTTTTGTTAAATAAACCATTGTAACTTTTTTAAAACTAATTTTTATTGAATTATGACACCTCAAATCGAAAGATCGGACAATTTTACAAAGGAAATGATATATTCTGATTTTTTTCACGAGCGATTTCATATTCAAATATGCAGTTGAAAAAAGAGTATAAAAAAATCGTCCATTCAGGGCTTATGGGTTACTTACTGATTTCTCGGGATTTGTATTTACAAATTAGCATTTTCTGAAATATGTTTTTTCTGGCTAAGTATGTAGGCAGTAGCATAAATTTTGTAGAAATTAATATTCATTGCAATCAAGGCAATTGAAAGCTTACCCAAAATTATGTTTGATCATAATTCTTCAGTTATATATCGTCGATATGACATAAAAGTTTCATTTTCGATATTAATTTAAGTTAGTGTAGTAAAGGTCAGGAATCTTCATTTAAATTAATTACTAGCGGAATTACATATATTTATGATACTATCATAAATAACATAAAGTTTAAAACTATCAAGAATGTAGTCTGTCTGGATCCTTATCCTGTTTAATTAATTACTTTTATACTAGAATACTGTAAGTAGTTAAAAGATTCTATAATTCTTTTATTTCGAATGTTTGTATATTATTTAAAAAACATCATTTTTAAAATTATTCGAAATATATACAAACATTTTAAAAGGTAGTGTTATTAAAATATTATAATTAAGTCAGCTATATTTTATTCGTTATTTTATTGAATAAACAAGATTGGGCCTTGCTACAATATTGATTCTGAATTGTTCTACAATATTCGGATCACCAAACATGTAATCGATCTCTATTAGAGTCTAGTACAGTGGCTATGACACTTTAAAAAGTTGAATTGAGAATGATACATTGAAAAACGAAGTATGCATATATTGAATTTATAAATATTGTAAATCCACACTGTAGTTTAATTCTTCAAAAACTAACAATAAGAAGATTCCAATGTTATAAAAATTAAATTAGTTCTGTCTTCAGACGTATATAGGTGGTGATAGACAGCAGTTAATTTCGTTACGAAAGGAGAATATTTAACTGTTGTTCTCGTCGCTTATTCGCACGGTTTCACTCGTCATTACGAAGTAACCATACGTGCTGGGAACTACCGGTATCACAACTGAGTTTTATTAGTTAAGTGACATCCTGGTAATAGATTACAGCATCAAATATTTGATTAAACAATCCACTACCGGTTGAATAATATAACAATTATTTCCGTTGATTGAAAAATGATTCACATACTTTTTTTATTACATTAAGACTTGTTACATGTACCTATAAAATATTTGTTACCATAAAACTCTTCAAATTACATTTCAGATTTTTTCATGATTTTCGTAAAAAGTAGTTTACGTAAAGTATAAATTAATTATCTTCTTTGTTATTATTTATTTATTACTTTGTATCAAATCATAACATACTACTAAGATACAACTACTTCGAATCATCATTAGCTTTAAGTAGCAATAACCCATTTTAATTGCTATATATTTTAATAGTAACTGTATTACTATTAAAATAATTGTTAGATATTATCTAATGATGATTAATAGAACGATAGCAGATAGCGGAACTCATTGCTGTAAATGAATTTCACTATTTATTATTAAAAAGAGTATATTACTATTTTGACAACTTGATTCTGATATGAGGATAAAACCTTGTAATAAATAAGATACTAGAAAAATATTTGGTTGGTGGTGTTATGACAGTTGGAAAACCACCTAATCTGACCAGAGAAAATTCGTGTGAATGCAGGATATGGCAAAGTCCTGGCAATCTGCGTACGTGAACTGAATTTTAGACAGCCATTTAATTTCAACCTACATTTATCCTGCCGTGTCATACTGAGCATCATTCTCTTTCTCTATTCGTTTCCTTACGGTTATTCTTGTTTTCTCATGTTATTTTTCTCTTCCAATATCATTTTTTTCTTTTTTTACCTTATTTGCATATTTTTTGCTCTGTTACAATAAATACACCATCAACCCAGTTGATGGATATATACAATGGATATTCATGCCATTAGAATAAATAAATATGATGTTCACATCGTTCTTTACAATTTTGTAAGCTATTTCTATTAAAAAATGAAAATTATCTGGGATCTTAGATTTAAGTTAGTTTTTAAGTTCTTTTTGTCACCAGACTATGTACAGGTAACTGCGTTTACCTATATGGGAATTACTTATGTAATTTGTTTCTGGTTAATAAATACAAATACAAATACAAATACAAATACAAATACAAATACAAATACATAATAAAAAATTTACTCAACATATTTCTTAAATATATAAAAATTAATAGGATTAAGTTATTATTTTAAGAATATATTATTATGCTACCGTAAAAGTAAATAAACTATTTAGTGTTATTATTGCCTTCGATGCTATTTCTATACTAGCAATCAAATAAAATGCCTGTACAGCAATTTTAGAGCTTAATTAGCTATTCTAATATTTTGATTCCTTATTAAGTAAAGTAAGTAAATATCTTATTTACGACTCGTTATGATTTTTAGCAGAATTTCCAACTCATTTATAAGAGTAACTTGAATAGGATTTTCAGATATCCATCATCTAAATCGCTTGTTCAAACCCAAGATTTAAATTTTAATGTAACATAATGTATAAGATCATTTTTTAAGACTCTGCTATTTACGTATATATGAAAAATTTTCCATCTTCTTTTTCGATCTTTAAAAATAAGTTGTTTTTTAAATTAGATAATATCAGAACAGCCCTGAAAAATTTAATCAAAACTATTCTGCAACGGGAAAGACATCGACAAAAAGTTGCACAGAAAATAATGGACCCTTCGGAAATTGTACTTTGCTTGCTGAGAATTCTGAACGTCTTATTGTCCAAGAATTTTGTGAGAATCACTGATGATAGCTAAATCTCATTCAAGTGAACAAGTTCGAATCTGGATTATGCACAGCGCGCAATTTCTACGTCTTGTAAGAGGTGTTCTCGAACTTTCAAACGGAATTTGAAGATTCGCTTCGAGATGAAATGAATTGTACAACAATCGCGACATAGGTACTGGATCATTTAATCCGCTTTTTTATTCCGATCTCGATCGCTCGTTTTCTTCGAGTTCCTATTTCTTTTATTTTAATGTTAATGGTTGACTCTTATTTATAATGTACATGAATCTCAAAATTTTAAGAAGAAAATAATGTATAGCTGTATAAACAGTTAAAAAATGCTGTTGGTTAAAATATAACCAAGTAATTCGAGTTTTGACTTCTGTGTGTTTATGTTTTTTTAAACGAAAATAAGAGTAAAAGCGGTTTATATTTTTTTTTCAGATTTCATAGTCAAATACATTATAATCCGCAGAAGATTATGGAAGTATCTAGTAGGACGTCTCTTCCAGGAAAAATATAGAAAATGTTTCGTTGAAAAACGAAAAGCTATGCGATATCATACCTAAAAATACCTGTTCCAGCACAAATAGAGGGTAAGACCTTAATTTACTTTGCCGTAAAAGTACAATAAACTCTTATAAATATTATATACTCTCATTCTACATTCTTTTTCTCTCGCGATAATACAAATTGCTTTTCAAGAAAGTAATAAAGAAAAACATCAATATTTGATAATGTGGATGTTGGTGTACAGTAAGCAGCTTTAAAAACGCGTTTTCCATTTTTCTGGAAGCACTTAAAAATATGATACCTCTGATTCCAAAGAACTCTTGCTTGTGTTTGCATACTTCAACATATACGAAGAATGAGAATATACGTATAGTCACGTGTATATTGAATACAGATGAATGGGACAAGTAGAATGCCGCTGAAAATGGTCGGACCCCTCCCCCAACCTGAAACGTTACTTTCTATACTCGAGCAATATTTTTCTTACCACAGAGCTTTCGTTCTTTTCATGCTGTACAAATAAAACGCTTCCGCCTTCGCAACTCATCGGCTACTCTTAAAGCTCTTATTAATATTCAGATTAGAAAGGTTATTGAATATTTTCATACGTCACTGAATAGTTCAGGAAGGAGTTGCTTGGTAATGAAAGGCTTGATGGAACAGGATACAGATAATTATGAAACTTTATATTTGTTTAACAAAACTGAGAAACACGCGTAAGCATCATAATTTAATCATTGAATACATTTTATGAAAGCTACAGTTTTAAGTGGAATAATTTAAAAAATTTGTAACCAACACTTCGTGAGTAATATAATCATACAGAAAACATGCATACACAGCAATAAATATAATATTAAATGAAGTCTAAAATTTCAGAATAAAGTTACTCCATTAAAGTGTTCAAGAAGTAAGAGAATCGTTCTTTATACTTTAATTTGTAAAGAAGATAATCACTTAGCCCAATGATAAATATAGTTGACAACAATTTTCAACTGATTTCTTATTCCTGGAAATCTTATTCCAAATCTTGAAAGTTTAAATATTACGATTAATATAAGGTAATGCAAAAAGTTCCAGTATTCCCCACAACTGATATTAAAACCAGGTTTACCGATTCATTTTATATTTGTTAAGTACATATAATTACATCAATTTTAAATCTGTTTTTAAACTCTTGTAAAATTTTGATACTTATTAGTTATCAGTATGAAACTCGAGCTCTTAATTAAATCAAGATTTCAGTTTATATAATTTAGTATTAAATTTATTTTATCTTACGCCAACGAATCTTAACTTCTGTGCAAGTTGCTCCGTATAAGAACGGAGAAATTTAAAAGACAAAGCATATTGGATACAGTTACCTAACAAGTAATTAAATATGTACTATAGTTATAGGTAATTTTATTGAATCTTTACAAACTATATATTTATCATTTTGAGCAGCTTCATTTGCGTAGAATTAATAAGCTTAATCTTATTAGGGATCTAATAATAATCTTGGATTAAAATATCAAATGTGAGATGTTATAGACAACTAGCTTAAAAATAGTCTAGTAAAAATAAACTTACATTTTCCATAACCAGATGACTTTAATTACAATTTAATCACGATGAGTTTTGAAAATGAAATTTAGTGACTATTTTCTATTCATTCAATTCGTAAAGCTTTCCGTTTATACTTATAAATATTGCAATCATAACAATTTTATTCAGTTCACATACCTACAAAACACCATGCATTTTATATATACAGGGTATCCCACTTTAAATAACGGATAGGAATATCTCTGGCGGTAATAACTTTGGAGGAAAACTTTTTATACAAAAGTTGCAGGGTACAGAAGGGGCTAGTTTGGGGTTACCTTGACCTTAATATTAAAGTTGAGAGTCAAGGTTATTTCAAGGTCAACTTTGTTTTTTTTTTAATGGCTACCCCCATTTTTTATTCTAAAATTAGGTCAAGGTCATCATAAACTAGCCCCTTCTGTACCCTACAACTTTTGTAAAAAAAGTTTTCCTCCAATGTGCTTATCGACTGAGATATTTCTATCCGTTATTTAAAATGGAACACCCTGTACATTCACAAATAAATCTAATTCTTTAATTACATAAGGCATATCCAATCACATTTACTTTTCATTCGATCGGAAAATAAAGCTCACCGGGCCATGAAATTGACGACACAAAAAAAGTGTATGACGAAAACTGCATCGTTAACATGAGAGCGGAAGGCGGAAAAAGCTCTCCGACTTCTGTTCTTGACGGCGAATCGTACTCGCTCAAATGAAACAAAAATACTAGAATGCAACAAAACGCGAACTGAAAGAAAGCAGACCATGACTACCTTCTTTTTCGTGTGAACTCGTTCGAGCGAAGAAAGAAGAAGTTCAAGATGAAGAAGAGGAAACTCCACCGCTGAAATGAAACAGAAGAAGTCTGTCAGTCAGTGCTGACCCTGAGATTCAGGCAGCCGTGAAACGTATATGCCAGAAAAAGAGACTGTACGAATTTCGCTGGATGGCGATGATCATGCAAAAGTCGTCGACCGGTTGAAAACCGACCGGAAGCTAATGTCCCCCAGTAGCTGCATCTCGATTTTATTTCAGTAAAGCGATCAAAATAAGCCGCGGTAGAATAACATAGCTCATGCTTATTTGTTTTGCATTGCGTACGTGTGGGCACGCTATTCGGTAAAAAGCTCGTTTTGTACGGATTCATGGAAGATTTTGGAAAAAGTGCATAATTTAAATGGTATTATAAAAGTTAAAGTTCCAATCAAAAACTAAATCTATTTTAAAAATTTTCATAATAATATTGATTATAAAATTTAACAGAAATCTTGTTAAAAATTAATCATTGAGGTTTATCTAATCATATCTGTGGAAAGAACGTGTTCAGTGATCGAAAAGACTTCTGCTTTACCGATTTTTATTTTAATTAATTACTTTTAAAGAATAATGTCATTAAACTGACAATTATTTTGAAGTCTAATGTCTAATGAATAAATTATCAAGGAGCAAACTTCACAAATTGGATCGAGTTGCGAATATAAGTAGTCATCTTTATTTTAACATTATGTTTTACAAATTTTATACAAAGTTATACTTATATTATTCCTTAACCTATTTCCTTCTGGTCGCCGTCCAGCATTTTCCCTCTCTCTAACATACTTCATTTTCCTATTTGCCTAGTTTCGCTTTACTTTATATCTCATTTCTTTCTCTATTTCTATCTAATCTGCTCTCTATCTCGTCCTATTTTCTTTCTAATGTCTTTATTCAACTCTTCTCTTTCTTCTTTGTTCTTCACCCTTGTTTTCTTTCTTTCCATCTTTCTATCTCGCTTATGGCTGTTATAGCCATAAGCGAGATATCACCTTCATTCTCTATGGTCCTTTTCTCTCTCACTCCTCCAGTATTTTTTATTCTTTCTCTACCTTTTTTTGCTTATGATTCACTTTTCTCTTCTTTGGGTCTTATCCTCGCTCTCTTTTACCTCTGATTACTCTTTCTTCCTATTCCTTCCCTTGTTCCTCTTTTACCTTTTGTCTCTTCTAGTCCTCCATTCTTTTTTTCTTCTATTTTCTTTTCTTCCTGTGTTTTATTTTCTCACTCTTCTCGATACCTCTTCAGTTCCCTTATCTTTCCTAAACCCAGATTAGATCTTTTTCTTCTTCATCCTTTACGAAAAGATGCTCTCCTACGTATAGCTTTCCGTATGCTACTTTAATGGTAAGTTTCTCTTTTAATTTTCCTGATCTCCAACTTCCATTCTTCTTTTTTCAGATCTTTTTTTCTCTTCCCTAATTTTCCAATGCATTTCTCTTTCCTGTTTTGTTAGGTTGTTACAATTATTGTAATTTGTTTTATACAGCCTGAAAAGGAGGGTAACAAGGACTTTCGGATTGTCGCAAATTAAATATAATTTGCAAAATAAAATAGTTCGTTGTAATCAATCAATTCTTTCCTACTTCTTGGAATATTAATTTAACATTATTACTAATTAGATGCTTGATTTTGAAAATAATATTTTGCTGAAAGAAATTAAAATTAAAAGATTGCATATAAGCATTGAATTTTGTCTAGAATATTATTTCTGGCTACATTTGTACATTCTAAACAAGAGAGTAAGTCTCTTTTATTTGTGTTTCTTTCTTCAATTTCTCGTATTAAATGAATTTAGTATCCAGCCGTTCGTAGCTATGTTAAATTATCAGCTTAAAAACTGCAATTGGTTTAATATAGTTACTAATTCAAATCTATAATCAGTCAGGGCAATAAATTCGAGTAATTCACTCGTAGGTTTATAGTATGCAAAATCAATGTTTGTATGAATTATAATTAATTATCTTACTGCCTGATTCTATTATCTATACAATGCTTGAATACCCAAGTTCAATAACTCAGTGCGTATTGTCCATGCAGGAGCAATCTCATGTGTGCTCTAAATTGCGCTGAATCCCGAGATCCATCATTTTCTATAACATTTTTTTTGGTTGTAAGTTAATTCACAAAAGTTTCACGAATGAACTTACACGTAATTGTTTTCAGTTTTATACAATTAACTTACACAAGGCCTCTGCAAACACATTGGATATATATAGAAAAATCCTATGCGATCTCCTTATTGAAAAGAAAAGAAAATACCTGAACGGGTTTTGAGGTCACCTCGGAGTTAATAGGTTAAGGAAATAGAACATTCTATAGAGTATAATGGAGACTAACATAATAGAGGCTATAGATTAAAGAGAACACGGTAGCAAAAAAGATTACTGCATAATTGCTTGATGAATGTGCTCTTTCCTCAGAATATTCTTTACTTTGCATGTGGTAACGCTAGTCGCACTATTTATAAAACGTTAATAATGTTTTTATGCTCGGGAAGCGTAAGATATCGTGTAGCTGACGCGAAAAAAATATCAATTCAATTTCTAGCCGATAAAGGGTGAGTTACCGAGAATTATTGCACTAATCCACCAAATAAGCAGATAATAACGGGTTCTCGGAAATTAATTTAGATACTATTAATGCGACTGCACGATATGGCTTTTCAGTTCGGCTCAGATTGGCCATTCACTTAGCGTTAAAAGCATTCTTATATACAGAGTGAGGCAAAAGTATGGACAGCCCCGAATAACTTTTCAGGATGGGGTTATTGATAAAAATGACTTTGATGATTGAGGTCAATCGATTGCCTATTTGAACAGGAACAATTGACCTTGGTCCGTGCCATGTTCTTCAAAAACTCGATTTTTTTAAATTGTTAGTGCCTATCCATTCATTTGTTTCACCCTGTATATAAACATACAATATAGGTTCAATCTTCTTTATACTTTTAATTGACACGCCGATCTTAGTCATTACCATAAATAATGAGTTTCTTCTAAAAGTTTAATCAATAATAAGTTGTAAATTGAAAACTGGAAGAACTTATTGACAAAATATAAATTATTATACTGCAGAAATTCATATTTAATATAAAACACTTGTTCTCTTGAAGCAGTAAGTATTAACTTTATGAGAGGTATTTAGGAAGTTAGTTTTAAAAAAGTTTTTTCATTTGCAAGAGCAATTTGAGAAGCATATATATACATAAAGCTGAAGTGCGCAGGATTGCTCCAATCGGCTCGACCTACGAAGACACAATCTGAAGTTTGTTTTGCGTTTTAGATCAGCATAAAATATTAACTTTAGAAACATTGACGATGGTATATTAAATAATTTTTGTAAAGTGGAGATACTTTCTTATGCCGCGTATAAGAAGATGCGTTTTATACAAAAATCAGCATCGGCATAAAAGGCATAAGAAGCCATGCGCTTCGATCCACCCATTTATTATATCGTCCACCTAAAATTTTTATTTCTAATCGCGAAAGAACGTCGGAATATCGTCCCAGCTATTGAGAGAAATCCAAACGAATCTCTCTAGTTTCCAATTAATCCGAATATCGCGCGCAGCGGCCTCGTATCGTTACACACCATATCCCAATGGCGCCGATAAATTCGTCCCGCATTCAATAAAAACGAAGCGAAGAAAAAAAAGACCGCTGCGCCGCTTCGTCGAATATCGCACATCATTCGTTCTCTCTCCCTCTCTGAAAAAAGCGGCATCGCGCGGGTGTCGTAAATAAAATATGGCCATCGATCAGCTCACTTCGTCCCTCTCTACTAAAAACAATTGCTATCTATCTGTAAATGAAACAGTCGCGATAAGGGCAGTAGAGGACAGCTTTAAACGTTTTTTATTATGCCGAGAGGACAGATACAGAGAGAGAGAGAGAGAGAGAGAGAGAGAGAGAGAGAGAGAGAGATCAACTTCTATCGCACATCCACTCTCCTCCACGTGCGGCGTTTTCACCAAAGTGATTGTATTCTAAACAGCTGCGGGGTCGCACGCGGTCAGAATTTCTTTCCTATCTCCTTTGCCACTGGGAAATACGAAGGAGATGCGAGGCATTTTCATGAAAGGAGAGAGAGAGCGAAAGAAGGAGGAACTCGTCCACTGGAACGACGTTGCTGCAATGCACCTCGACTTTTGTCTGCATCCGGTGGCCGCGAGATCTGCGCTCCAGCCGTTGTTTTATTGTCCCCGCCTGCACTGTGTGTCACTTGTCGGGATGACAAAGTATCTTTGACTATAAAATACATGCAAAAAGTAGATTTGAGTGTCTGAATATAGGAGGAAATTTACAAAAATGTTGCGAGGAACTAAAGAGTTATTTGTATTTATAGCGAAAATATATTTTAGAGGCGATGAGCTGAGTACTTGGGTTAAGCGCAAAGATTTATGGAATAAATTAACAAAGATTGATAAATTATACTTAGTTGAATTTCACTTATATTCCGTATCTGGATCAGCCCACTAAGTAAAAACTAAAGATTTCAAAAAAGTTGATTGCATTTATATAGCATAGATAACGACATAGCTTCCTAAAACTATTTATACTTTCAAAGTATAACGAGTCAAACAGATGTTATCTGAAGAAAAGCCTTAACCTTGGGTCTAAAGAAACGTAGGTTAAAATGGGAGCTGTCCAAAAATATTCAGCCACTTAGCTATATAAGAAACAAACGAATTCTCATAAATTGGTGTAATCTCGCACTCTAATCCTCATAGAGATTATGCTATCGAAGTGGTGTCGGCGATGCTAATTTCTCAATTCATCTACAATAATTGACGAATTTTTACAGAACACTGCGACACAATGTAAATGTAAAGTTATAAACAAACCTTGGTAGAAAAGTTAATCGGTTTCTAGCCAGTTTTCTTGAGTATGTTGAATTTTCACTATTATCTCAACTTTTAAAAATTACAAAGTTAATCCAAAACTGAATAATTTGATTCGCGGAATAGAGAATTTGAAAGTATAATGGTTTTAATAGCCAAAAAACATTGTCATGTTATTAGCAATTTAGCCAGTCAAACTCGTAAATTTTCTACTAGGGAAATTATATAAAAAAAACTGTGGTATTTACTGGCTATGTTTTAATTGAAGCATAATTATTAAACGAAAAAAATAATAATCATATAAGCATGCAAAAATCTGATACAAAATTATTTTGTTGTAATGTATTATTTTCTGGTTTTATCCAAATTCGATGACGGCTATCTCAACTAATAGTCTATTCTTGAAAATTCGATCAATTGTAAATTCATTACGCAATTAATAGCGTTATAATTCGCTTATTAATCACTACTCGTACTTTGGTTTTTCCACTTTGTAATTATATTAATATTTATACATTATACTCTATTATGTTCTTTATTTCATATTCGGAGAATTATTATTAATCAGCGTAATTTCAAAAACAAAAATAAAAATATTGTCCTAACGGTCTGACTAGATTTTTCTTTTTCCACTGTAGATGGACTCGTAAGAATTTCTTAATTCCACATCAATAATGCAAAATTTTAATTTTATTATTAAAATGGAAAAATGTATTTTATTACAGGGATAAATAACTGAAGTTCGATCATTATGTTTTATCGATACTGCATTACTTTGAAAATAATTATTAAAATCAGTATGTAATATTTTTTACAACTGATTTAAAGTAAATAGCTATTAATGCCGTTTATGATAAAAAATAACAGCGAAAGTAAAAAAAAAAGTAAAATAAAAATTCGCAGATGGTAAACGTAATATGAAAACACAACAATTTCGTCTGTACGGCCGCGTGTAACATAAATTTCCCAAGATGTCTTATCTCGATATCCTCGCCTCGATCTACATTACATTATCATTAAACACCTGAATTTACAATACCAATGCTATACAAACTACTTTAATCGCGTCCCGATGAATATCAATTCTCTGATCGCTGATTCGACTTCTTTTCTCTCTCCTCACCTTTCATCTCTTTATTTATTTTTCGTTTTTTTTCACTCCGACTCTCATGGCCGTCGCCCGGGTTGTACTAGATTAGTAGAGTTCACTCACCGAATCGTCCCGATTATCCGGTTCAGTCGCCAATTCATGATAATTAAACGAACCACGTGCCCATCACCTATAAGTTGACCTCTTCCGAATATTTACCCAATAAATCCAATGGCATCTGTCGCGTCTGCGACTCGCACTGCGCACGTGCATCGACACACATGTCTTTATTTGTGCAAAGAACGAGTGGCACTCCAGGACCAACTAAAAAATAATAAAAAGGTGACGAGTAGACGAAATCAAAAACTGTCGAGTGCACGGTAAACAGGCTGTCGAGCTCTTAATTTTTCCTCTCTGATTCGATCTGGCCGTTATATTCAATTTCTTTCTCTCCCCCTACAGTCATGCTTATCTCACATCTCTCGTGCATGATTGAATTTGTCGAGCGACCGGAGCGATTGATATTTATGAAAATTGATAAGTCACATACCGCGAGAATTGGTTAAAATTGCATCTATCAAGTTCAAGATCGATAAGGACGTCGGCCGGTTACAAATACGTGCGCCTAGCCTTTTAGCGCCCGGCTACGTCTCGGTTCCTCTCTTCTTCTGCGCTGCAAAAGACATTAGATGAGAGGGGAGGCGAGGCGCCGGTGAGAAAAGGATAGTGCGAAGAGAGATAAACGTTGCAATCGGAGCGAAAAGTAATTTCAATCTACCCCGGCACGTACGGTTGCGCAATTAAGATGGGACGCTTTATATATATGGAGCCCGCAAGACCAATTGTTGCCAATTGCTCAACGATACCAAAACGAAGACATATTGCCTTTTGTCGATGTTGATGCCCGAGGACACCTTTGCCATTTGCGCGCAACTCAGACACACATTCCTATATCGATTCCGAATCGAGCATGCCCGCGAGGATTTGCATATAAGCCGGTATAAAAAATATATTTTAGTACACTACGCCGTTAAGTATACAGAGTCGGCGATATTGTAGCCTGTGGATTCCTTTTTGCTGGTGGGCGACAGATTTTTTCTCGATTTGTAACGATGAAATATCACGAAACATGCCATGTCTCGAGGCGCAAATGAACTGGAATGCCATTGTTCGTTTGTTTTCTTTTCTCCTCCCGACTTGCCCCGTTACTAAGCTACTATAAGGTATTGATGGAAAAAAGATATTTCAATAAGAATAATAACGAAGCTGATGGAATACCACGTTTTTTTGTTTCTGGGAACTTGCGGTTTGCGCGTCGTAGTTTGATAATGAATAATAATTGCTTTTTATATAATTGTGAACGGTAAACGATGTCATTTATCCGGTATATTATTTATTACATTAACCCGAGGGGATAATATTATCAAAAGTTAATTATCTGGTTAATGGAAAAATTAAGAGAAAAAAGATTCAACCTCCGTGTGAGCTACACACGAGTGGTTCGTATATATCGAATGAGCCTGCACAGTAGAAACATACGAGGTCGGTCAGGCGCATCGGTACGATTATTTCCACATATGCGGGCACACACAGTGTTTTCTTTTTTTCAAAGATCTCAACCATACGATCCGTCCCGTTATTATTCAGTTGTACTCGCCACCTTTTCTATTTAATTCGCAGATTGTGCAAGTCATTAAGATGACCTACAAAGAAAATTGAAGTTAAAATTAAGTAGACTTATTACCGACGATAATAGCGAGTTCCAAAAGTAGGTGACTTGAACCTACGTTATAATTTAGAACGTTACAGATTGATTAGCTCGGAAGATTTAATTCTTTTGTAAAACAGTAATTGCATGAATTCTTGTCGAAATAATGTAGTCTTGCCATAGTCGACTGTATCTACTTACACGTGTTTCATCTCGCGGAGATTTTTATTGATTTTTCTAGCTTGTCTGTCAGTCCCATGTGTGGTGCATATCGCAGTATAGTATGTGACCGCTATCAATAATAATATTTCACTTTAACTTGTAATAAAATAATTATATTAAGCAATGAAAAAGAATTACCGAAGAAACACGTGTTGTTATATACTGAAAACAATGCACGCAGGCAATTTTTTTTAATGAACGTGCCAGCTTCTACTGCACTTGTTTCATTAATTTTCGTAGATTGTTGAGAAAGATATGGACGAACAATATTAATGACGTAGACTTAAAAATAAAGCAATTTTTGTCCTTCCGAAACTTTTTTCACAAAGTTTCAGCCTTTTTTTTTCTCGTACACGAGAAAACAGATTTCAGGCATGTAATAAGTTGTACTACGTTCATTTTTCACACGTGTGTTGATGAAAAAAATTATGATTACGAGGAAGATAATTAATTATGGACTCAATTAAAATTATCTTGACGATGATGCTTATATAAGGAAATACCAGAATACATTATTCGCAAGTTCGTCTGACATAGAGGAAATAGACGAGTTGTAGATGATTAATTGATTTAGCTTATTTCGGCACATTTACCTGCAATGCAAAAAGTATTCATTAGGACATGTGTTTCGCTCTGCGATGCGCCCGGTACTGGAAATAAGACTTTTTATTTCTTTTAGTAAACGTAGCTACACACCTTATTCAAATAATGTCCAGAAAATGTCCCTGTGCATCTGTCGTCGCTATATAATCTCATTTATGGTAGCAAAAAATTGTACAATGGCGTGATAAGCTTTTTATACATGCATGCAAACGTTACCTTGCCACAGCTATAAAACGATATAATCATGGGGATTAGACCTTTTTTTTTGTGCTAAACGGGTTTAATCAGAGGATTAAGAAACTGAATGATAATATGTGGACGTGTAAAAAGCAAAATGTAAAATCAATACGTACTTTAAAGTGTGTGACCGTTTTAAAATTTCGATTTAGTATAATGGGCCGACAATTACAGAAAAATTCAAAGAATTTGATTCTTGAAGGTCATCTACATCGTGTAGACTGTTAATAGACTCTGTATAATTGTTAAATTATACACGTATTTTTTTTCATCTGTCCATACAATGCGTACAAATAAATGACAATACAATCCCAATCCAAATTGGGACGTTTCTTGGAAAGTCGCAGCAGAATCAGTATTATTTTCTGTATAAATATTCAACTCTAATATAAAAGGATAAATAATCAAGTCTAATATAAAAGGACGCTGTCGGTGACTTGAATGACAAACGAATACAAGGACATACAAAAAAGCAGAGAGATAAAGCTACTGAGTCCGTTTTTTTAGGTGTTGTCAAATACCCCTTATTCTTGGATTCTCTGAAATATCTTATTATACCATCTTACGAGAAATGCCCTTCTGCAATGAAAGACAAACATATTATCTATGGTTTTCTCCGCTATATATTTTCAATCATTGGTGAGTATTACATGTCTCTAAAAGCTCTTGATATAATAAAAATACTGTAAGAACAACGTTATGAAATTCTGTATACATATCGTACTCTGTACATAAACTCTGTATTATAGCTGATTCGGCAAAAATCTTTATGGAATTGTGATTCAGCGATATCTTCGACTGCTTTAGAACCTTTATTTACTGATTCCAGAAAAGGAACTATAACTCCCAAATATTTGCAATGTAACTGTTTCACTGTTGGTGTATACGATACATATCTATTAGAAGCATGTACATTTTTACGCTCCGTAACGGCCAACAACCATAACAGAAAATATTTAATGCAATATATTATCTGGATAAGTGTTATATATATATCACTTATTCATACTAGCGTTCAAGCAATTTATTCCTGCGTGTACGTGATTATAAGCATTTCGCCGAATCACTTAGTTTCCGTTAAAATCCTTTAAGTAACGACGAACGTTTTTAGATTCACGTTGGAGATGGCGAGTAAAAGTTGCGTACCTCGTGTTTTTTAGTTGCGATTACGATCTGGTATATAATAAAAATGACATATAGCGTGGCTTTGTTTATTTCTCAGCCAAAGAAGCGTTAATATTTTTTTATTAAATACCGCCGCAGTAAAGAAAAATACCGTAGCAAGATCATTTTCATTTTAACGTTTTTAAAATTTATTTAATCTTCATGTACGAACTATATCGAATTAATTTATATCAGAATCCCTTTTAAGAATCGTAATTTCTGAGGAATATTCACATGAATGTGGATATAAACATTTCAAACATTGATTGCATCAAACATGTAATAATCCAAATTAATGAAATATTAAAATAAATTATTTTCATGTATACCGTTTCAGAGAAAGTAGGACGTACACTGATCACTTTATCAGATCAGTAATTATTAATTAGAAGTAATTATTATCAATAAAATCTGTAAATTATAAACATTATATTTATGTTCGTTGCTGTATCGGTAATCAAAATTTGAAATGATTTGAAAATCTAGGACATTAGTCAGAACTCCATATAATAGCGTGCTCGAAAGATGAAAACTGTTTTATATTCTCACTGTAAGTTGGTGCGCACCGAATAAAAGGTATATAAGATTTGGATCGGCACATTTTCTGCGATACGCGATATTTATAATTTTTGAATGGAAAAATACGCGATGGCATATTAACGAAAATGTATAAAATTATAATCTTTCATAATAAAATTCTGACGGCAATTATTGTTCGTATCTTATGTTTTCTCTTATAGCTGTCCAGTGCAAAATTATTTACGCAAAACAGTGGCTTACTTCGTCGCGTAATCAAATATTTATATACACCAGATAGTTTTACTCTCTAAAAACTAAATATACATAAAAACATACTATTCTATCTCATCTAAATGCATGCAAGTGTCCTCCATTCGGTAGATTGAATCGTTCTCCGCAGTCATTTCCAAGAAACCCATATATCACAGTATGCTCACTACCCAGTAACTCCTCGAGAAAACAGTGAAAAAAATTTACTCTCATCATCTGAACCTCCCTTCTAGAAATACCGCAAAATATCTCCTAATGAAGAATTTCCCATAAGTCGCGTATATATCACACAGCATTATATAAATACGCAGAACAAAGTAGCGGGAGAAATAAGCGTATACAGAAAGGCGTAGGAATAAAGCAAGAGTATAATCAGCTAGTTACAAAAAGCACATCCGAGAATTGTCCATTTACGCGGGGTTCGGTGGAAAAGCCCGGGGTTCTATATGCCCAAGATCCGCTGTGTCAAGCGGTGGTGGGGTCGACACGGTGAGAGAAGGTGACACGCGCTCAGCGTCGCCCATTTAAAAAGCCGCAGACCGACGCCTGCTCAGCTCTGATGAATATCGACACACACACACAGAGAGAGAGAGAGAGTCACGCATAGAACGCATCCTGGCGTTCATCAGGTCCTCGCGCGCCTATATCGTCATTATCGCTAAAGCGCCGTTCCGCTCTCTTCATCATCCCTATTGGCCATCCCCCACCAATCTCTCTCCACTCCTTCCTCTTCTTCTTCCTCTTCTGTCCTCTGCCTCCTCTCGTTCGCGCGCATAGTGCGTGCGTCCGTGTGTGCGCGCAGCGCGGGCGCCTCCCGTATCACAAACATATATACGAATACGGAGTCGGCGGTCTGGCGTGCGCGCGCGCGCGCGCTCTCGCGCCTCTTCCCGCCAAATGACACGAGACCAGCAGACGCAGTACAGTGGTGACCGCGCGGCTGGCACGACTTGCACGACCGACCGACCAAGCGCCAAGACTCGACGACGTGTATTATAATCGAGCGTCGCGTACACACCGAGGCTTGGATTGCAGCTTGTTGTCGCTAACCGATGTACATATATATACATATGCGCGCGCGTGTCTCAAGTTCAAGTGCGTATGTAGACGAGAAGCTCGATTATCATTAGTGCTTTCGCGCGTGGCTGATCGCTGCTTTATGTATAGAACTGTGGCAAGCTTTCGCGGCGTACCTTTGCTTGACTGTATCGAGCTAAAACAATAATGTGACTGTTGCGGTATGGTGATTAAATATTGTTTATGGTTTTCCGACGGTGTGCTCAACTGTATATGAAAAAATGACGCTACTCACCAGGATAATGGTATAGAGAGAGAGAGAGAGTTCGTGTGGTCTCGCGCGTGGTTCATATAGATATATATATATATATGTGTGTTTATGTGTGCCCATTATACGCTTCATCGTTATTAAAGATCGGGGGGTTGATTTGCATCGCTGTCAGTAGTCGGGCGCTGCAACGGGTCGCACGAATCGATTGCTAAGCTCTCGCGACCGACGGCGTCGCTTAAACGTGCTCATTCTTGATAATAAAGCAAAAATAAAAACAAGATCGGGGAGTATAGAATAGTGTAAAATAGTGTGTCGCGTGCCGCGTTAGCTGTTATCTCATCTATACTGCATATACACTCGCTCTGCGGAAAATACAGGCAGCACTGTATATAAATATATATGCGATAAGGATGGATGTGCAGGGGTAATCCGCGCGGCAGTTCCTCGCCCGTCTCAATCGATCATCGACACCTGGACGCGCGAACTCCAGACTTTTCATCCCCCAATAATGAAGCAGCATCATCATCGGGCGACACTGCCTACGATCAGCGTTGGAGCAAGCTTTTGAATCCGCGGCGCGGCAATGGAGGACCCATACGAATCCTTCAACTCTACGAGCTCGGATCTGCTGAGCTTGGACGAGAGGATACAGACCTATTATGGACCGGTGCACGATCCCCTGTACGTAGTCATACCCATCAGTATAATATACGCGTCGATCTTCGTTACCGGAACGGTCGGCAACATAAGCACCTGCGTAGTGATAGCGCGCAACAAGTCGATGCACACGGCAACGAACTACTACCTGTTCAGTTTGGCGGTCTCGGACCTGTTGCTCCTCATCTGCGGCATGCCGGTCGAGATCTATCAGGTCTGGTCCAAGTATCCCTACGTCTTCGGCGAGGCTTTCTGCATACTGAGGGGTGTAGCGGCTGAGACGTCGACCAACGCATCCGTACTCACTATCACTGCCTTCACGGCCGAGCGTTACGTAGCGATATGCCATCCATTTCTCTCCCAGACCATGTCGAAACTGTCGAGGGCCGTAAAGCTCATACTGTTCATATGGCTGGTGGCG
Source organism: Megastigmus dorsalis (assembly GCA_900490025.1). Taxonomy (NCBI): domain Eukaryota; kingdom Metazoa; phylum Arthropoda; class Insecta; order Hymenoptera; family Megastigmidae; genus Megastigmus; species Megastigmus dorsalis. The sequence goes on from UELU01147819.1 coordinate 90,376, forward strand.
TTCGTCTGTGCCATACCGCAAGCACTGCAATTCGGGATAATACAGTTCGCGAGTAGGCCCGAGGACGTGATGTGCCAGTTCAAGAAGGTCATAGTTCAGCACTCGTTCGAGCTCTCGACATTTTTGTTCTTCATTGTGCCGATGACGCTCATCATGGTACTGTACATACTGATAGGCTTGAAGCTGAAACAGTCTACCCTGATGAAGAGGAACTGCAGACAGCAGCACAGGAGATCCGAGAGTACGAAGGTCAAGGTCGGAAGCTCCAAAATGGACAGGCACTGCAGGCACAGCAGATCAACCAGACGAGTCTTGAAAATGCTGGGTGAGAATTATTCCAATTTCGTCCCACAAAAATTTTTGTATTTCCTTCATTTGCTGCTCCTGAATTTGATATGGTGTAATAGAGAATTCCTTCATATGCGATGATTTTTAAAAATTCTTCTATCGTGAATCATATTTTTTTGTAATTCTGCATAAGTCTGTGTAATAAATGGAGACGCGATATCGATGAAAGCTTATATTAATTGCAATCATTTGTGCATTCATTATTTCTGGCGAATCTATAATCAACGAATATATATATAATATTCAATAAGCATTGAAATCGATAGTGTTCAATATAGTTATAATATATTTTTGAATAATTTAATGATCATTAAATATTAAAGGAAACGATAGATAATTTTTCAAAAAGTATAGAAGAAATTCAGATACATGAAGATCGAATTTATTGAATTTAAAAAGAACCTTCAATGTCTCAGAAGTATTATATTAAGATAAATGACTTAAAATTTTGAGGAATGTCAGTCATACAGTTTTATATGCTGTCAAGGTAAAGATTAATCATATTCTTATCTCAAGCTTCATGTAAATTTAAATAACAATCAAAAAAACCTGTTTTCATGAAACCGAAATTAACTTTGTTAAGTACACTTCAAAATGTTTTCAGTCGAACGATAAGAATTTTTAAATTAAAAAAAGTGTACTTTACATATTAATATGTTTTTATAAATAATAATATCTACAACTACTAGATGTAAATACACGTTGCTTTCTTTGTATGTTCAATGTAGAGCCTCTTGATGTGAAATAATTTAGAGATATTATGCAATCAAAATAGTAATTTGATTACCATAATGAGGTAATACTAAACTCAAATGAAAAGTCCTTCCATAATTAAAAGCTTCAGTTTCTTATCTGTATCTTTATAATACAATTTACCGTTAATATATAAATTATATAGCTAAGTATATTAGCCGTCAATATGTTCAGTGTACAACAAGCCTTTTGCTACTTAAGCTTAAATAATAATTAATCTAAACGCTCTTCTTCAAGCATTTCTTGCATCCACTCCAATCTAATTAATATGTAGTTTCAAACAAAATCACCATTCATAACAACAAAATCTATAAATAAATGTTATTACAGCTTTTAATAGAGCAAAAAATAATTTGAATCTGACGCTATTGTTAAACTAAAAGAATGTATACGTACCAATTTTTTTTGCATAAATAAAATCAGAAACTGCACTAAATAAATTTCGGGACAGACATTTACTTACATCGGACTACTGGTGAGCATTAGCCATAAAAAAGAGGAGTAAAAGAGACCGAAAAGAAAAAGTAATTTAATCTCTGAGGTTAGATCCAAACTGCCGAGGGTTGTAAGAAAAATAAAGCTTTTATACCGTTAAAATCTCCCTAAGTTTATCGTTGAGATTAGCGAGAGTGTACATAAGATTCAGCGAGAGCCCTTCTTTTCGGGTTACGGGTATTACGGGTACCGATCGACAGGGAAGATCCGAAGAAATAGTTAAGCGACTAAACTGGACGCTGTCGAGCGAAGGAAGGCACACGATAGCTGCCAGCTTTGCGTGCACAATGAGCGAAGATTGATAGGTGAGTGCGACAGAGAGAGAGAGAGAGGAGTTAGGTAAGGCAGAACTACGAAGCAAGCTGATATTGAATTATGCCAAGAAGCACGAGTCTTTTTGCTGAAACTTTTTCTCCGTACGCTCTTGCGGCCTCTTCTCTTTCGCGTATATTTCTGCCGAGTTATTGTTCGATCAAAAAGCCTTTGGAGGATGATAAATCATAATGAAACCGGAAAAATAGTGGCGTGATCGAGGAAACAGATAGCAAACATGGTTTGTACCGCGGGGAAAAAGAGAAGACATGCAAAAAGCACTCTTGAAATCAATTTACAGTTAATCGAATTGTCATTGGCGTGATTACGAATAAGTATTATAGTTATTCATAAGTGCGACAAATTTGAAATATTCTCTTAGATTTTTTACAAGCTTATGAAGAAGCCTTTTATTATAAAATGATACTAAAATTTCTAAATAATATCCAGAGATTAATTTGTGATAAAGTTATTAAAGCAGATGTGCACTGGAATTGAAAATGTACTTGAGTCATTAGGATTAATTTTGCTTGAATTATTATTTTATTAACTGTCATCGATTTATATTCAAAGTCAATAAAACTTCGTTCTACATAAATCTCTGGATAATTGGTAAGTTAAACCACTTTAGACGTGGTGTCCATCACCATGATGACTAACGTTTTATTATTCTGCAAAATGCATTAATGAATTTCTATATTAAGCTAAAAGTATATCGATTCTGTTCATGCAACTGTTGTTTCTAAAGTGGCGTAAATAGCAGTTCTCCGGATTGACGGTAACAATTTTCATTGCAAAAAAGTATAGCAGCTGACACGCGTTAAAGTAAATAAGCCTTGAATTTTCGCAATAATGGAAGCAACATTTTTTGCCGTTCCGTCGCTACGAAAAGTTTCAAAGCTTTTTTGTATATATACGAGATATAGGATTCGGATTCATTTCAGTCAAAAACACTTCGGTATAGTATTTGTATTTCGTAATTATCTTCGCCACAACTGTCTCGACTAGTTTTCTTCGAATCAAACGAAAATTCTAGGCATTGCTATTATAGTGTATCCCTGATGTGTAACGATACCGCCACGAATTATCATAGGTCCAAAACGAGGACAAGTGTGTGGCTGAGGCTCTTATAGCTGGCGTGCGTTTCATAGGTGAGCCAGTTTTTTTTTTTTTGTTTTCTCCTCGCATCGCTGTATACGAAATCCTAGCTAATAAAATCTAACGGCACTTGTGGAAAAAGTCAAACAAGTCTAAGCAGATGTTTGGAGCATACAAATAAACCAACAATTGATTTTTAGATAGTTTAGATTACTGATATGTGTTTTATTATATCATTTCTTGTACAGTGACAATTGAAACATTAAAAAAAAAATATCGAACGTGTTATTTTTAATTCGCAGCTTCCGTGCATAGTTGATGAAGCTTGCGTTTATCCGGTCATTTATAATAACGACAAGCGCGACCGAGAAGATTAAAATATCCGCACACTGCACATTTGTTTTTTAGTTATCACCTCGATTTTCACCTGTTGTTTTTGCATAATTTCAATACAAATCGTATTTTTTTATGACACCTCTAGTCGAGCATCGCTCACTCACAAAAAAAAAAGAAAGATAAACCAAACCCAATCCAGTTATTACACGAGTCTAAATTTATCTCGTTCGCATATCTGCGGTGCGCCAATATGCTGATTGTTCGCGAGTACTATATAGACGCGGTGCGCACCATAGGCGCCAGGCCTATAATTAAACGATAAGGTTATCGGTCTTCCAGCAGTCAATGATCCACATGCTGCATTTGTACTAGCCTCGTGTAGGTAAGCCAGTTTTTTCCTTCCTGTCTCCTCCGCACGCAGTCGCACCGGTTCAACCATGAAGATCAGGCTAATAAGTCTTATTTCGCGTCACTTTTTTTATACGCCGGTAAACGCCACAAGGTCTCGCGCGCAAAGTTGCAGCTATATAGCAGCTCTCACCCCGAAAAGAAAAAAAAAAGAAAAAGGAAGATCGATCTGGCGAGGATTAACGCGGAGCGCGAGAGATGCGAGAACGTGCGTCAGTCTTTAGCGTTGCGGCGAGAATTCGTGAGAGGTATACTACAGTCTTACGATATATAGACAATGGGACTCCGCGGCGAGGGTGTAATCGATCGACGCGCCTCAATAGACGTTCTATATACCACATTAGAGCGACGAGGAAGAAGCTATTGTAGGGAAGGGCGAGGATAGAAAGGAAATCTCAACAGAGTCAAAGAGTCCTCCTTATTTGGGAAAAGGACCTGACGGCGGCGGTCAACGACACCCAACGTATATAAATGCGAGATGTATCGATAAGTGCGACGGGTGGCTAAGCCAGCCTGTATATCGGGCCATAATGGATCGGAAATATTGACACAGAATTGTCGCGTCGCGCATCATGCACATTTGTCCATCTGGGCTTGTGCGCGCTTGCGCCGCTACGGAACAAAGGTGCAAAAGTTTTATCTTCTTTTCAGGAGGTTGCGCGCACGGTATGGGGAAGAAAGTTTCGCTCAGCGGAATGAAAAGCAACCCGTGGAAGAAAAATGAAAGTAGCTCTATGGACGAGCGAACGAACACACATCGCAAAACATCATATATATATGCGTGCGAGAGAACCGCGCGCACAACTTTTATATTAACTTTACTGGGTTAAAGGTTACAAATTCCAGTCGATTCATCAACGTCCAGCGGAGCTTATATTTACTCAGACA